>DWEI01002803.1:0-13709 GCA_018245875.1 Mysoria ambigua | reverse complement strand
GAGAGATAGAAAAAAGGGGGGGGTGTGTGGGGTGGGGGGGGGGGGGGGGGGGGGGGGGGGGGGGGGGGGGGGGGGGGGGGGGGGGGACTTGGCTAGGCAAAGGTTAGAGAGTTCTTTCGCTTCCGGGAACTGTACAGGAGGTCTGTCTATAAATCCTTAATGGGGTCCCTCCCTCTCGAGGTCTTTACTGAGTTTGTCTATTCTACATCTACGTCAAGCAAATTTTGTAACGGGGTGGAAACAAATTTGAAAAAGCACCTCGTAAAGCAATCCGTCTTGGCTGGCCAACATATGGGAACCTTGGTCAAGTCGTCTCGTGACTGGTGCCACGAAGCTTGAAGTCGACCCGTCAATGACCGCGTCCCACCTCTCATGTTTACCCACTGAAGAGCTCGGCGGCGCTGGAGCACCGCAGCGCCGCGGGGCGAGCGGCGCGGCGCCAAGCTTGCCGGTGTGGTCCAGAGCATAAGCGGTGGACGCGGCGCGGACTGCTCACCCGTGGAGAGCGATAAAAGCAATGGCCGGCAGCGGCTTGATCCCGAGAGCTGAAGACGGACTCAGTGACGTGGAGAGACCTATGTCCAGCAGAGGAAGGAAACAGGCCGATTACAATGACAATGACAAAAGTTTTTACTCTCCATAAACAGTTATTGCATTTATTTAGCTAAATAACTTATAATTTAAGATACAACAATTTGCATTAAAACACAAAGGTGACAAACGGCACGTTTCGTTTAAAATACTTACATATATGACCAAATCGTGATACAAATAAAGTTACATAATATAACACACATGTCAACTGAACACTACACAATATTAGAAGAATACAGGAAAATAAATGCTATTAATCGTCACACGCCGCGCGGCTCATGCGTTAATGAGAACTTGAAATGCAAACTTCAAACACACGAAACATCATTCACATTCAAAAGTAAACCTAACATATGTGTGTATGCGAATCCTCGTTACTGACATTTTTATTTGCCCTCACAATCACTACCGCTCGCGTCACATCCATACGAAATACGTTCACTGAGAATTCAGTCTTAACCACATCGTCATACTGTCCAATATACATTAACACATCGATCACAAAGACACACACAAATTTAGAAACCTTGTATGTACACATGTATATAACACACATACATACTTATTATATATATACACAGCGAAACGACCGCCTCTCACTACAACACAACAGCAGTAACCATACAACAACAATCGGCAGCGAACGTTAAGCTGGTCGCACGTCACTCTTACACCAATTATATTGTACACGCCCTACGATGTGATATCATGTTGCATTTGCTCATGCCGCCGACGACATTCGTTTATAATGACAAACATAAGAACTATAATAAGGAAAGACACGCAAAAAAAACATTATTCAATCACAATTACTGGGCAGTATTTATATATTTAATTAGCTGAGAACACACGTGCCCAACAGTGGGAACGAAAAGGGGTAACATGTATAAGTAATAATTTTAATTTAAGTAAGTGAACATATCGTTAGTACGACATCAGTTATCCATTTAATTCGTTCGTGTTCCAAGTTTTATTTATCACTTACGTAAAAGAACGTAACATCACGTCTGTAATCCCCGAAGAGGTAGACAGTGGGGGTGCAGATACATTAACACAATATTGCCACAACCGCTATCTATCCTGTTATCATCCCCCTATTAGTCTTCAATGAGATTGAGAAGGGTTAAGGCAACACTTTATACACTCGAAGAATATCACGGAAAACTTTATGTATGGTGCGCACAGGCTTCTTCGTGAAATCCGTTACAACAAACAGTATCCAATCTTAAGTATAATTTATTATTACAAAGATTTCAACTAGAACCTCCACGGTCTTTCAATCCCAGATCTCTGGCCGTTAAGCAAGTATTTTTATTAACACAGTATGAGACACGTACAATATTCCTTGCTATAATAATTCAACACTCGTTTCTCGTGGACCGCACACTGTGCGACCGTCGAGGCACGCGCCCGCCGTCACCCGCCGTCACCCGCCGTCACCCGCCGTCACCCGCCGTCGCCCGCCGTCGCCCGCCGACGCCCGCCGACACCCGCCGACACCCGCCGACACCCGCCGACACCCGCCGTCACCCGCCGCCACCCGCCGTCACCCGCCGTCGCCCGCCGGCAGCACGCGTGGCTGCTCGCAGCGCGCTCAGATGCTGTTCATGTCGAACAGCACCTGCGCCACGGTGCGCGCCGCCTCCACCGTGCTCAGCGCGATGGCGGCCAGGTGCGCCTCGTACGAGCGCAGCTGACTGCGCGGGGAACGACCTCACTGTTACTATTCACTGTATACTCTCATCCCTACGTTATATATGTCATCCGACAGCCACTTGTATAATTCAAATTTTGTACACCTATTATGTATAAATTAAATGGCAAAAGAGACTAAGCGATATATGTATGGCAGATGTACTGTTCATATTTCCGACGATATTAACAATCGGTAGTTAATTTTAATTAAAACAATTTCAGGTTTTTGACGTTAAATTATCCGTTTAAACCACATAAACACATCACAATAATCTGTAAAACTTCTTCCAAAGTGAGGAGAAAGGGGTCCGAGTCCATAAAAATCTCGTCTCACCCCCAGCGTGTACATTCAAAGCTCACTACAAGAGCCGTACGCGTCGACCGACTCACCGCCTGCCCGTGTTCGAGTATATCACGATGTTCCTCAGTATCAGCGCCGCGGTCAACCGTATGCTCTTGGTGACGGGCCCCTCGTTCTCGTCCTGGACGGAGATAACACGTCAATTACGGACTAAGTAGATGAACAACGACACAAGCGACATACAAACTATAATACGTAATATTCATACATACATACATACACATAAAACCATGCACAAACCGGACAAACATGAGCAGTGATGATGGGTGATGAATATAATTATAATATAATTGAAGATTTTTAGAATATTTCTAGAAGCATTACAATATATATTATACTATATACTTATGAATAGCCTATATATTTGTTTTGTAGAACCAATGTTGTTAACGTATGCACGGTTCGAGTTTAGCTCAATAATATCTTCAAAATGTTTGTCTATGGCCAGAATATCGTTAATAAGCAGTTAACAATCGTGACTGCTGCTGTTCATAGATAAAAGCAAGCAACAGGATTAATAATATTATTGTCATCATCGCCCTGATCAAAATCATTCTGGGCTGGACATAGACCTCCTCTGAGGAGTTTCTATCCGTAATCCCCATTCTGCACATGTGGGTAAATGATCGCAGAATATATTAGCGTCAGTCAATCAAACTCCTCAAACCGAAACACAAGTAGTTTTTGATGACAATAATTCTACAAAAATACTAATATGATATCTTTGAATTCCTATCAATCTACATACATTTTGAATTTCAACACTAGAATGAAAAAACATAAGTAAAAAAATGACAAATAAATGAAATTAAATAAACAGATGTGACTAATAGCTAATACCCCTCCTCTCCGTTCCTATTACTTCCATGGAAGTAATAGGAAGGGAGGATGGACCATGCACCGTACAGTCCATCTCACCGCCGAGGTATCTCTGTGGCGAATGAGATGTGTGAAGCTATACGTTAATTATTCGTCTATTTAAGCTTATTGAAATGAGAAATAATCATACGTGTAGCTAAATTAAAATAATTATCTACATATGTTATCCTATATTGAACGTGTAATAAAATAAAATACTGGTTACAAGATAAGGTGTGTACCGATATAAATGTAATTTTAAGTCTACGATAACTTAGGGCTCTAAATTAAAAATTAAAAGAACAACTATTAATGAACTCGTCTCTTAACAAACAAATATGCATTGCGTTCTAAGAATTTTACTAAAACATAATATCGTTATTAAATATACATAACAAATTTACTACTTAACGTGAAAATAGAAAACTGTTGGTAAAATTCAATACACGAATTATTCCAAATCTAATTCGACCAAAGGAAAAACAGATAACAAACAACACAATCACAAACGCGTAACAACGACACAACAAGCAAGTGTAGCCGACTTCGATGACGGTGCGTATCAACTCAGTACGTCTCGCTCTAGTACAGCGTATAGGCATAATGATAAAAAGAGATAGAGTACATGTTGCCATTTAGCATTTACAAAGCAATGAATATTCACTACTCACAGATATTGGTAAAATCAAAACACTATCATATTCTTATGGCATCCAACTATATGGAATGTTTAAACAATTTGCAAAAGATACATAGCTTAAGATTGTTTAATATTAGCCTGTATTCAACGCCGTTAAACGATTTCTATTAAACGCTATTTTAAACTATGTACTAGGACATTGAGCAAAATCTTGCAAAATGACAATTCCAAATTCCAAAAATTGCGAAAAGACAATGGAATTGTTACTTGAAAATTCTCGTAATTTAATGTGAGCAACTGCACTTATATAAAACATTAATGTGTCGATTATTAAGGTTCATTACGACCTTAAGCGCGCGACGCTCGTTCAGGCCAACGCATTTTCGGCAGGAATGCCAAATCAAAGATAAAGCGCACCAAAAATACGCTGTTCTGAAAGAATCCTATACAACATACATAAGTATACTTAATAGTACAATACATTAGAATTGCCAACCGTCCTGTTCTATTGGAACATAGCTAATTTCTAATAGTTTTTTATATGCGACCCGAGTTTTTATGAGATCACGTATTTTAAAATTTACGCGTCATTTTTGCAATCCTTACGTTAGAAGCGATTAGATGTTTGTTTTATATTTTAAATAATACATTTAAATTAACTGCGTCCTGTTTAAAAACGGAATTTTCAACTACAAACGTTAGTTTTTGTACATCGAGGCTGGCAACACTACAACACGTACGTAAGTAACACGGCTGATAGAGAATGTAGCTATTTGAATTGGAACTGAATACGAAAATATAAAAACAAATCTCTTCTAAACGAGTAGCGTAATATTAATTAGCATTCGAAGTTGGCTACAAATTCGGGAGCGTCCATAAATTACGCGAGGTGTTTAGAGACCGAAACTAACCTCACCCAATCTGACGTAGGGGAGAGGGAGACCTCGTGATATAACAGATATTTCTTATTCCGCCAGAAAATAGCTTTACCATTTGATCAAATAGAAGTTTAATTTTGCCGCTGATAATATGGCTAATCCTACACAGTAATATGTATGAAGGTTATGCGAGCTCCTTTTTTATCAAACTAGCTTTTTTATATTTCACCGATAAACTCGCTTTCGACTACGATACAAACAGACGGCAAGGGAAGCGCTGCCTAGAGAATGCCTATTCACTCTTGTCTTGAACAGATCCGGAAAATACACGTCAACAGGCTGGTTCTCATACAGTCATGAGACCACACTTGAACGCTTTCGGAGTGAATTAAAATGAATAAATATTCTTTTATGAATTATTGTACTTTCGATTTAAGCTTTTAGTTACTTTATTCTCCCACTATGATTGTAGCCGTTATTTAAGAGGCATAAATACTGGTCTTAATCAGATTAAAAATAAATAAAGCAAATTATGTTTTTAACATCTAAAAATTGACGTCAGATTGAGGAGTGGAGGGGGGGTCTATATAAATCTCACGACATGTCACTCAGGTCGAACAATCACCAAAAGCACCTATACCAACTTATGGACGTCCCCTTTACTATGACACAAATACAAAAATTGAAAAACAGAAACAATTGCGCTCGCTACCCCCCATACATTGTGTCACTCGCACGCCTTTGCATACCGTGAATTGCTTTAGATCAATAAATTGGGAAATGTTTTTCCTAAAAGAATATTATAATTAAAACATTATATTTATTTATTACTTTTTTGTAGAATCAAAACATGTACAGCGCATTTTGTAAATTTATCAATTTAAATTTGTTGCGTATGAAAAACTCATATGAAATGTGATAGGAATATTTATGCCTTTCATCGCCGTAAATTATCCACGTATTGGGAGCAAGGTGAATAGGCTTTCCCTGAGCATGTGTGATCCATGTCAAGACGCATCAGCGCTTCCCACAAGAACTCGAGGTTAACCGCTAGTATTTCAAACAATAAAAAAAGGAAGTCGCATAAAACAATACAGTCGCATAACGAGACGCAGTCGGTAGGCGGTGACACGATGCAGGGCGAGCGGCGGCTCCACAAGCGCTAGGTGTAAGTGAGGTGTACGTTTACGTGTACATAGCAAATAACGGACGGGCGCGGCGCGACGTCGCCGGCGGGCCCGTCGCGCGCCTCGCGCGCCGCCTCGCCGCGCTGCGCACACGCGCACAACACACACTTAACCCGGACACGTTCGGAGTTCGAATTACGACTGTTCGAAATTCGAATTCCAATCCCGATTGCTCGAAATTCGAATTCCGATCGTTCAAAATTCGAATATTACCGCTATTAACGGTACAACACAGTGCTATATGTATCCGATTATTCGTTCTCTTGATCGACGAACGCGCATAATCGGATTTGATTTGCTCTGGATGTTCATTTTGAATATCCAGATTCTTATGTATTACGTTGGGACAGGATATATAGAGGGGGCTATATAATAACAATGCTATTATAATAATATGCAGCTTTTTTATAGTAATTTATGGTTAAAGTATAACACAGTAAATAAATCAAACATCGAAGAATGTCATTTCCAGAACACTTTGTAACTTACTTTCAAGAGAAATGTCGCGTTCATCCAAAACTTTTTGCATCGTAAAAAAGATCGAATAAGACCTTAAATTAGCCACCAAAGGACATGTTATATTTAGTCTAATAATAAAACCAGTTGTTACTTTACAACGATTACCAGTTTATAATATTCTGCTCCGTAAATGTTAACAGACAGTATCTAATACCCGAGACGCTACCACAGGGTACGAGAGCAAGTCCGCGCGCGCACTGACCATGAGCTCGCGCGGGCCGTAGCTGTCGGCCGCGTGCTTGTTGAGCGCGGCCAGCGCCGCGTTGGGCGGGTAGCCCAGCGACACCGGCTTGCCCGCCTCCGCGTCCGCGCTCGCGTGCCGCCGCGAGTTGTACACCGCTTTCAGCGCCTGCGCCAATACAACAGTCGTTACGATAACAGTATGTCATGTTTATTGATGTAACGATATTGTAAAAGTAATTTTTTTTTTGGAGGTGAGTACGTTAACATTATTTATATTAATTAACCATTTGGATGATTTGTGTTGACTAATAACACCTTTACATAGGACACTATGCTACATTACGAGATTGACAGTTTTTTTTATTTTTTTTACATTTCAGACATGATTCACAACTCATTTTTATTAAAACAGCATATAAAATTTGTACACTATGTAAAAAGCATATTTAACAACAGGTATCCAAAATCGTGAATTGTAAAAAATGCATACCAAAATTTTACTATTTGTAAGCACGCAGAGCAAGGCAGAGCGTGGCGAGGTACCTGCGCGGTGCAGTGCTTGTCGGTGAGGTGGTTGAGCAGCGCGAAGGTCTTGCGCGGCACGCGGTCGCAGTCCAGCCACAGGCACGGCGCCTCGCCGCCCGCCGCGCCCGGGCAGTGGCTGCGCGCCGCGTGCGCGAACACCTCGCCCGCGCTGCCCAGCACCCTGCGCGCCGCTTGCGCTCGTAACCGTTCCCCGGACCGGCGCACGCGCCACATCAACACCCAGTCGTGGCCGCCACCGAATCCGATATATAAGGTTCTGATAATTGCGGACAGAGTCTAAATGAAAATTTTAGTTATGAATTTGTTGTTAATGAAGTGGTTTTTTATCGGCCGAGACACAAATATTTATTTTAAGTAGATGAAAGTCAAAATTTACTAAATAACTATAATAATTACACAAAGACTGATTGTGTTACCTATCAAATGATTAACTATAAAAAACATTTTATTTTATATTTGTATTTTCCTTTTAAAATTCATTAAAACTAAGGGTTAATCCGCATTAATTTCGCACGTATCCGTATCCGAGTCCGACACTCCAGTTATTCAATCCCCGGCCGGGCCGGCACTCACTTGCCGCAGCCGCGCCAGTGGCATATCCAGGGCGTGTCGTCGGGCGCGGCGGGCGGCGGCGTGTTCGTCGACTTGGGCGGCACCGGCTTCAGCGTCTGCGGCGAGCGCAAGTACGCTCCTGTTACTATTACCCTCACATATATCGTTATACCTAGTGAAGTAACTTTTTAAAATAAGAGCTACTCATTTAGAATTCCGAATTGATAAATAATAATTAAAATCATAGATATTTCAATAACACGCTAGACAGACTAAAACGTGTTGAAATACACATGTGACGTGTGAACGATAACTTTTAAAACTCACTTCGGCGACCGGCTGCGTCACCACCATCTCCTTATCGCCGATCTTGGTGTTGCCCACCATCACCGGCTGTCTGGTGATCACTTGTCGGACGGCCGGTTGTGGTGTTTTCTGTACCAAAAAACATTTCACAATTATTTCAATTGCATCATTGATCGAGTGATTACTTTATACGACTGCTGTTCGAGAGATTGTGTACTTATATAAAAAAATAAAAATTCATTGCACACTAAAAACATCAGCCAGGTATCGACCCCAGATACACCCATGAGTAATTTCCTTTTTACATGACGCCGCCTGCACTGTTTTGACTTTCGATTGTAATTTTAATCCTTTAAAAAAACACACTCACAGTGGTGGTCTGTATGACGCTGGTCTTGCTCTCCACCGTGACGGGAGGCGGCGCGCTCACCACCACCTGCGGCCGCTGCGGCTGGACCACCCTGTGCACGCCCGACTTCATCGGCGCGTTCATAATTATCTGCTGGTTGTTGGACACGGCGATGATTTGCTGGTTGCCCTGCAACAGCTGCTGGTTGGCGCTCACGAGCGGGCTGCCGCCCACGAGCGGGCCGGCGCTGGCCACGAGCGCGGGCGGCTGCTTGTGGCCGACGACGAGCTGCGGCGTGCCCGCCAGCAGCGCCTTGTGCGGCTGCGGCTGCGCCGTAATGAGCGGCTGCTGGCTGGCCGTCATCTGCGGTGCGTTCTGCAACCGTTACGTGCCTACTAAAACATTGATTACAATGATCAAACATTTATTCGATATTAAAAATATGTATAAAAGCTTCACCTATTTTTCATTTCGTTCTGTTCGTAGCTGATATGGAAGTGTTACTGCTCAAGCATATTTTAATACACGAATTCAACATTATTTTCATTATGAAACAAATATTCTACGCATTTGATATTTTTGATATATTGATAAGATACTTACATTAATTCAGACAATATATTATACAATTATACACAAAAAGACAAGCACATGCAAAATCAAGCCCGACACCATATCGATATAGCCCCTTGACATAGGAATTCTATTCTCCCAATAGACATATGAGCACAGCAATAACAAGCATAAACCCCCTCCCTCCCCCCCTCCACCCCTTCCACCCACGTTCTCTTCATGACTCCAACCGACTACGGTTGAATTCACAACAATGAAGAATATAATTATACTGTTACGATTAAATGTAATTTAATGAAGCTAAGTTCCATAGATCATTGTAAAAGATTTAGTGAAAACCCATGCATCAGACACGGTCCATGCTTGCGCTCTGTGTGACGCGATTGGTCCATCATTTCAATTATAACTATAGTTTTTTTTAATGCATGCTTATAACCGCAGAACTGTAATTTAAAAAAATGCCAATAATAGTCAATTCGAGTGGACATTTTTTTAATTGAAGATTTCATATAATGTATGTCTATAAGTCTATATGTACAATAATTCTTATTTTTTGTACTTCTGTTCGACCTCAATCTTGTAAATTAATCAAAACTAAAACATTTTATAACAGTAACATTATTATCTATTTTCTACCATGTTTTTCTCATTACAATTAAAATATGTAATTTAAAACTACCCTCAACTTAACTAGTTCATATAACTACTTTGTCACTCATTCAAATACAACCAGATTTTTTATAAAAGGACTTCTCTAATAATTACATGCACCAATGAAAATAATTATAGCCATCTAACCAGGAATATTGATACAAATTCATAAATATAACAAAATTACTGGCTAACGCAATTATCCCCAGAACGCCCACATACATCGCGCAACGAAGCGTTCAAGGGGTAGGTAACTATGTAGGCATGTGTACAGGGCGCATGCCGCTACGAAGCTCCACTACTCGTCCGGGCGAGGAGGCACCTGCGCGAGGGCCGTCTTAACCGCGGCTAGCGGCTGCGCGGTGCTCACTAGCGGCTGACTCACTATCACCCTCTGGGTCGACTGAATCACCCCCGAGCTCTGTGCGGCACAACAATTGTCACATTATAAAAAGCAACACCACATACGAAACACAGCTTGAAATTATGAAATGCTGTCGAAAGCGATACTGGAAATGAAAAGTTTTGAATTGCGCTAATAGATGGCGTTGGAACGGTTCCATTGTGTGGCAACGTGCGGAGTTAAAACGTTGCGAGCAAACAATTTAACAAACTAAATTCATTCGTTCGATTGTTACGAAGTTTTTTTATCGCCATTATGATGATACTGTAGTAAGATTCTTCTCTACAAGTAGTAAACTCGTAAGTAGTAAACTTAATTTTAAATTTTCTATATGACTCTACGAGCTGTAGCGGGAGTGCCTACTTAACTTTACCACGCCACACTATTAAGCCAATGCTTTTGTGCATTCTGAGCGTTAATTATTGTAGCATTGTCGATGAAATATACATATACTTAATGCAAACTAAAAACTAATTTTTAAGACGCAGTCATCAAAGTATTAAATATTGGCATTCAGATTTACATATAATCAGTTGAAATTCTACAAAATTCTACCAAATGGAACAAAAATTACTTTTAAATCAAAACAGTTTAATTTCTATCAACTACTAAAAGTTATTGAAGCTTAACGAAACAGTATCAGATACACTTCAGCTATTCAGATCTAAGTAACGCAATACTATTCTATATTTTAAATGTGTGTTACTAAAAAAACCAAAGAACATAACCGGTTATTAGCACTAAAACTAAATGAGCGCACATAAAAATATATCTCTTTAAAATACTCTAGCTCTAGCCAAACAGATCGACCAAATAGGTCTAAAGAGAACAGTTCCTTAACAAAGCCTCGCGCCTCCGCGTGGGGGCGTGGGTAGGCAGCGGCGTAGGCAATGCGTCACGCCGAGCTCGGCCAGCTCCGGCCTCGTGCCCAGCGCGGGGACTATGGGCATAACCCCTTAGGGAAGCCTATTTTTAGCAGTGGACAGCCGTAGGCGAACAATGAAGTTATCGAACTTTCTAGAAAATTCTAAAATGGATTGCGAATTAAAAAATCCGACTGTCCGGAAATATGACATTCGTTTTAATACATCTAGAAATAAGTACAGCCATGAATTAATAAACTATTGCATGACAGCGCCAAGGACCCCCGGTCAGGTCGAGCTGAGAACGTTAGCGATCACTTTAGTATTCCACGGAGACAACCAAAAAGCGCGCGTAGTTTTAATGTGTCAGTAGCACCATCACTTGTTAGCAACGGGAAGCGGGCGGCGGCTGCCTGCCGAGATACAGCTGGGCTCGGGAGAGGGAGGGGAGGGAGCGGAGCGTGACAAGTGGTAGACGTCGGGAAACGAGTTGTTAATAAAAAGTGGCCCAAAACATTAGTGTGAAGCGTGGAGTAAGCTTCTATATTTTAGGTATATAACCTGAATGATTTGCTGTTGCGTTATCGCCTCTGTAGCCTGAGCAATGAGGCTGTTTAGCGTCGCCTCGTCCAGCCCGGCCGGATTGTTCACCTTTTTTGTTCAATAAATATCACTCGTTTAACTAATATATTATACAACATCGCGCAGCTCGTATCAACAGTAGATAAAACAATTTTTAAATTATGCATATTAGAAATATTACACGCTTAAATATTTATTCGGTTTTCACTGTTCAAAAAAACATAATTGTCACAGCGCCCACGAACATGGCAGGATCCGAATGTACGGCCGTACCGTGAGCGTGAGCGGCCCGCTGCCCGTCGGCCCCTGCACGATGATGATCGTCTTCTGCAGCATGTTGCTGGGCAGGCTCTGCGCCAGGTAGCCGAGGCCGCCTGCGCAGACAACACACACCGCAGTGGACACCGCTGACCGTCACGACAGCGCAGTCACTGGCGACAATTCTCTTCCAAGCAGCATGTCAGTGATTAACAAAGGAAAAAATAAAAGGAGCGATGGAATACTGGTCATTACGTTACAGCATTAATATTCGATACCTTGGGACGTGCTGGGCGTCGCTATGATCTGCATGGGCTGCTGCAGGTACTGAGTCGTTTGGGGCTTGTCTGGAAATGTACCATTCAAATACATTCAATATCCGCATAAGATTGAATCTTATCTGATACAATGCAATGCATTAAGAAATTCTTTATTCAAACAATCGGTGAGGTATTTTGACTGGACCCCCAACACAGCAAAGTGTGCCTAAAATTCGCACGCGGCAACTGAACGGCGCCTGTATTTATCATTGGAACACAGATATATATTTAAAGTGCGGATTTAAATTTGCGAATTTCACTTAACATCACGACTGTAATCAGTTCTGTTACACAAGTTACTCTTACATTCCAAAATAGAATAGGGGATGAGCCTACTGCCATACGACGTACTCTGATACGATTAATGCATAACATATATTCCTGACTAACCTTACAAAGGTAATCTTATTTAACAGAGCCGACAAGAAGATCCTATCCTGGACGGTGCCTACACACGCTTGTCATGGACGATTCCTAGTTATGAGAGACGGGAGAACAAAACAAGCGCGCACTCACCGTTCATGCCCTGCAGTATGAGCTGCCCCGACTGAGAGGCGATTATGTTCTGCACGTCCATCGGCTGCACTTGCAGCATGGGCTGCTGGACCTGCAGGGTGGGCTGCTGCACCTGCCGACACCACGGTACGCCTGGAGGAGCACTCGGACACCGGCAGCGCACTATGCCCCTCATAAGACACTCAGCGTGACGATGTAGCGATCAAAATTAATAAACATAGACCAAAACAGTATTATCGTCTGTGGGCCCGGCGTGGAGATGATAGGCGCAGCCTCTCAGATGGTCGAGTTCTTGCAGAACACTTCAATAGGCTGACGATCATGATAAAAACACTCCCCGCCCTTAATTTAAGTCGTTAACTTAACAACAAAGTCGTTGTGTACATTTTTTCATTCGTTTAATTTTTTTAATTTTTATGTTAAATTGTATGAGTTATTAGTATAATTATTTGTTGAATATATTTTACCTGTATCGCGGACAGAGTGGGCTGCTGCACTTGCATGGTGGGCTGCTGCACCTGCAGGGTCGGTTGTTGCACCTGAGTGTGACAGAACATATAGATATGAATCATAGCAAGGATAATAATTATTAAGTCTAGACCCACATTCTGATCGATCTGTATGAAAGTACCACAAAACAATTATATTGAATGCATAGTATAGAAATAGTTTTTTTTGAGAAGTTCCCATAACATTTTCTCTCGCTTTCTTAACCTCTCTCTCTTTCTCTCCCTCTCTCTCTCCCTCTCTCTCGCCCTCTCTCTCTCTCCCTCTCTCTCTCCCTCTCTCTCTCCCTCTCTCTCTCTCCCTCTCTCTCGCCCGAGCCCCCGCCCGCCCTCCACTCCCCCTCCTTTATCCCTTACTCCCTCTTCTCC
>DWEI01002802.1:0-13710 GCA_018245875.1 Mysoria ambigua | reverse complement strand
AAATTTGATACAAAATTGCACCATATTTTTGTAACTTTGTAATTTTTTTATAAATATTTTACCATATTTTTATAACCAGTGTACACTACTGCTATTTATCCATATTAATATTATTATTTCGGTGACCAAATGCCAGTTGTCAGACATCATACGCATGAAAAACTTTACTTACTGAGAAATGTCAAGTGCATAGGTCTCAATATGTTTTCATTTCTCATAACGGCACGTAATACCTTCGTCTATAGAGGCACATAATACTTTGCTCGGTTAAAATACAATTCTCAGACGTCGAATTTTAGTCTATTAGTCGTGGTAATACAACAAAGATTAAATACCGACTTAACTCAAGCATGTTTCGTCCCGCGCCCGTCGTTGACTTGGCTGCAGTCGGCAGGAGTTCACGAGGTAGACACGCAGTTCATTTCAAAACTGGGCGAGCTGGCCGGTTGTCGCTGTAGCCCAGGCACGACACGATCTACGGTATCTACTGCCTGGCGTAAAAGGCGAAGCGTTCCCTCTTGTAAAATAAAGCGGGCTAGCCTGGAAACGGAAATTATGTAATCATGGATATAGATATTAAATTAACATTCAACAGCAAAACACCTTAATTCACGTTAAAAGAATTGTTGTTTCTTAGAGATTTTGTTGTTACACAAATGACATTTGACTGCATCGTTGACTGAGTGGTTGGAAGCGCGATTGACTATCAATAGGTACTGAGTTTGTTGTCCAGCTTGCGAAAATTTTTAATAGATTTTTCTAACTTAAAATTTCCAGTAATAGTATATAGACTGGATTTGTGCCCCTCGTGGTGTACGGTAATACTCTCACAACTTAACCGACGAAGGAACACACAACATATGTATGTAACTAGTAAAAAGTGGATTGGAATTATACACTTCAGCTTACCCCTTCGGGGAATTATAGGTGTAATATTATGTTAACAAATAATACCTAACATTACAATCCAATTCTGTAGTGTCGTGTTCTCCAACGAATTTCCATAGCCCGCAGTCATTCCTGTTACCGCGAATACGCGACGCAAATCTAAATATTCCGCTATTTAGATAAACTTTCCCCAAAACATTATTCGCCTAGCGCCTTTAGGCAAGTTTAGCATTTAGCACACCTTCAGGCAAGTTTATTTGCCTTTGAGAAATTCCAGAACAAAATCTCAGGTGTTCAAAACAACTTTTGATAACACAAATACAGGTACAAACCTATAAACATTTGAGACATCTACGTTTCGCCATTAGAGTATGTATTACTTACAAAGTTTAGTACTTGATTTTACTTCTTCGAAAGCTTTCATAGAAGTATGTTGTTTTAAAATAATGAATAACCTTTCATTTCGGAATTGTCAGATTACAGTCATTAATTTTTCTGTTGAATTTTACAAATTTATTTAAAAAGATATCTTTGTTGGTCGCCGCTCCACTGAGGTTTCTGGACGCTACAATTAAGTATAAAGTCATGAAATTCAAATTATAAACTTATTATAGAGATGACAGGCTTGTTCTCTTAGTAGATTGTGTAGTCTTTAATGACCTCTCATATTTTCTATTTCTTGCAGCAAAAGATTTCTGGTTGATATTGTTATTTAGCTATAAGTAACAAGTACTACGTTTCCGTACGTGTTTACATAAATTTTATGTTTTATAAATGTTGTAAAAAAAGTATAATAGGAATGAAATCATTTGGATACGATAACATTCACATTTGCACGTAGAAATAAGTCAACAAACATTCGTGGCTCTACAGGTTTTGTATAAATATTTGAACAGCAATGTGAGCGAACGAATACACGACAAAACTGTTACAAACGCTTAGATAAAAAAACTCTAAAAAAAAATAAAAAACACAAAACTACTATATGACGTCATAGGTCACAGGATCAATAGATAAATCATGGCCAGGCAATCAATTATAAATATAGATTTACTGTTATTAGTAAAAGATATTTAAACCGGTAAAATAATCACAACATTTTACAACAATTATTTGTACTACATCCCCTCCTATAACCTTATTTTGATTTTTGTTCTAATCGTGTAACAACTTACGTTATATTTAGTTACTGGTTGTATATAATATTTGTGGGTAATCATAATAAGTAGGAAATTATTGGTTTGTAAGTGAATTTGATGTTAGTTCTTAAAAGAATTAATCTGTTAATTAATTAAAAATCCAATATCAGCTTAACTTTACGCCAATGCGTTTTTATTTCCAGACAAACCAATATAGTTTTAATGGTGAAATAGTATTATATTTCACAGAAATTGCACAACGGCGCGGTGCAGTAGAGCCTTAACGAAAATAATAATGTGTGTTCGACGAGCAAAGTTCAGAAATTCCTGCATTAGTCTGCACCAAAGCAGTTGTTGTACAACGAAGTTTCCACATTAACCGTCTAATATGCCGTGAACACGACTTCTGCTGGCCATTCCGCTGCATCTTGGGTGTTTCATGAACATTCTTGGTCATATATAAGCGTATTCATGTATATGCATATTCGATACATAATGTCCATCTGACTTTCGAATACTTTAACGAACATTAAAACTATTGGATTTATAACAAGAATTATTCATAGTTATGTTTCTCTACATCATACTAATGGAATTTATTGAACCAATGTTTAACCGCAACAAAGAATGAAATTTTGATAATACTATTAAGCATTTCATAAAACGATCTATGAAATTGTAGTAATATAATCATTTGAAAATTGGTAACCAGACCGTTGATAATTATTACATAAATATACACAAATATACAGTTATATAGATATTTTTACACCCAGACGTAGAGCATATACTTGTGCTTATCACACGTAATACATAACACAGTTCTTTGAGTACATAGTTTCTGGAATCGACGCGTGTTTATATTAAGCGATGAATGTAAAAAACGCACGTCAGGTTTGAGTCAAGTCAATCAGATGGGAAAATTTGACTCCATGCTCTCTGCCTACCCTGTCAGTACCTGGCGTGACGGTATAACAATATTTTTTTAAAGTATAGTATTCTTAATATACCCAATATTAAGAATACATTTATGTAAGATCTGTTGATATGAAAAGAAATGAAATACCGTATTATGATTTTTCTCGATTGTTATCGTTCTCGTTTTGAACTTATTATTTGGAAATTGGCTAATTTCACCGGGAGCCAGATCCTGGCGCAACCTCATGTGTTTTGCGGGCGACTGGAACTAACTTTCATGTTTTGGAGAAGATAAAATTCCAAATGAAGGCAATTCAACCAATTCCCACAACGATTATTACCTACCGCTTATCTTCGAAGTCTTATTTGACAATTCGAGAGAGATAACAAAGAAAAATTGATAGCAGTATTGATAAAAATAATATTGTGTGATAGTGAAAGTTTGAAGTTACAAAACGGTTTGTATAGATCAATGAAAACTTACAAATGTGATAACAATGATAACCATAGTATAGTCCGGTTAGTTTTATGTATTACCGCCCAGGCAGCAATTTTTTATTATTTTATCCAAAATTAGAGTTTGCTCCTAAACTGAAACAATTGTTAGCACCATGCGTCATAACAAAATTCTGTTACTTGTTTCCCACACTTACCATATGTTCACATTGCGTAATATGACGCCTATAATTCTCGTAGAGGTAGGCAGAGGAGTGTTATACGTAGTACACCTTCACGTTCCACGAGTTACGTTAACGCCCCATAACGGAACAGTTAGATTGCCATACACCAGACTCACATCAGGTACATTTCCAGACTCCCAGCCACGACTAGGAAATCTAAATTAGAAAAATTCAATAGTGCAAAACCCAGAATTTGAACACAGGACCACAGCAGTCGCACTTGCAACCAACACGACCGGCGATACAGTCACAAGTTCAATAATAATAACTCAATCGATAAATTAACTCTCTCTTAAACAGCATATATTGTTAAGAACGTCTACAAATTAGCAATAGCTTTATATTCTGTGCCTATTAAATCATAATATATTTAATGAATAAATTTAATAAATCACAGGAAAAACTACAAGGAAAGATACAAATCTTTCAAGTTGTACTGCAATTATCTGTTTTCTATTTCGCTGTTCTGTTGCCAACTTCGACTATTGTGGTCAATCGTGCCATGCATTATAAATTAACTATCTATTATCTAACTGCATACGAGGAACAAAGTTTCCTAACATATATCATTATATACTCTCTACGACATATAGGACTATACTTATTTACTCCACGGCTAAGTTACTGACACTGCGTGAGAAAAAATAGTTTGTACTTCACCAAGTTTTACTGACTGTCCGAGAAAATGGAATATTGATCCGCTACGATAGAAAACTTTTTAAAAGACTCGAAGCCAAATATCAGCGTCAGAGAAACTGGAATAATAATCAAGTATTTAAAAACTTTCTAGGACACTCAAAGTGGAGAATCGGACTGTCGGGGAAAATTAAACAATGATCAAATATCATAATGTAATTTAGCCTAGAAAACCAACTTATAAAAATAGAAATAAATTGTAACATTTTTTTTGCTTATTTGTAACTTAACATCACGCCTGTAATCCATGAATTAATAGGTAGAGGACTGTAGTACACTTCCACGAGTCACCAGTTATGTTTACGACCCACGATGGAATAGACGATGGACACACACATATCCGGACTCCATGTTAGTATAAGAAAATCTAGGATAGAAAAATACAATATTGCTAGACTCGGGATTTGAACTCAAGACCTCTAAACTCTCGTTCGGTAGTCGGCTTATTATCAACACGACATTGGTTCAGAAATAAAATTATAAGACATGAACAAACATGAAAAAACTAGATAACTGAGAACCGTCTCCTTTTTGAAGACAGTTAAAAAACAGTAACGAGTATGTTAAATAAACTACATAAAACAACTGCACCGAGCCTGAATATCTCGTTTTAAACAATAAAATGTCAATTTCAGTATTTTAACTTAGTATACAAAACAAATTGTATACTTGTCAAATTGTATACTTGACAGTATACAATTTGACAGATCGTTTGCGGTACGCCGAAACGTCAGAGCAATGGACGCCTCGGTGGCAGTAATAAATACGAGCCATAAATTATGCTCCTTAGACAGCAACACGATGCAGCCAGTCCATCTATCCGCATTAGGGCGCGATTGTGTCCATACCTATAACTATAACTCCATATACCTATAACTGTAACAAAATATACTTAACTACAACTTGACAAACAACTTTTGCTTGATCTCCGGGCCGAGTAAAGTACCTAGATTTTCGTTACCTACGAGTTACCAAGATTTCCTTGCTATAAATTCATAAACATAAACGCATCCCTGATTCCATGGGACATATAACTTAACTGCCGTAACTAGACAGCACCTACCTACTACTCTCCTCGGCCTTCCTCTTCTGCGAAATACATGTATGATACGTAATATTATATACGGAAATTTCATTGAAAGGA
The DNA here is from genome assembly GCA_018245875.1 of Mysoria ambigua. NCBI lineage: Eukaryota > Metazoa > Arthropoda > Insecta > Lepidoptera > Hesperiidae > Mysoria > Mysoria ambigua. The sequence goes on along the minus strand of DWEI01002802.1, from coordinate 8,245 downwards.
GATTCTACGTTGTACATTATTCTCTAACGCTGTAATTTTTTTTAATTACAAGTGTCATTTACCTTATATCAAATGAATAAATATTGAATTACAAAGATATTCACTTCAGAACATTACAAAGCATTTAATCATTCCTTTCCTAATTAACGTTGTTATCCAATTACATACAAGTTAATGACAAATTAAATGTGTAAAATCCGAATCGGGAGAGGGAAATATAATATGACTGCTGATATGACCTTTCGCTCACATATTACTTCTGTTTCGATGTACTGGGTCATATAAAAAATGTCGATACTCCACGGTTATTTCACCCATACTTCAACACGTCAGTGTTAAAAACTATGCGGATGCCCCCTAGGGAGCTCCGCTAGTGCCCCCTCGATCACCCACGAGGGTGTCGCGTCCGATGAAGGCTTCGGGACCACTTAGGTCAGAGCCAACCTCATGGTGGTGTTTAGTGGGTAGGCACGTAGTTCCCTTTCTTTTTATTGTGAGTCCCACATGCCCACTGCTTCCGCCCGCAGTTCGCCACCACCCTCCCGCACGGAGGGTCGCCCTTTTCCAATTTATCTGGGCACAAAAAAAAACGGTTATTTTTTGTTGTTGAGTTTAGTTAGTCATCAAAATAAGAAGAGATTATAAAACAGTAAAACACTGTAACTTTCTTCTTTTGTAATGAATTTAAAGTCCTTGTATGATTTTTTGTACATAAATATTTCAATTACATTTATAAATTCAACCTGGCACGCAGACAGAAAGGCACCTGAACACCGTTGCTTATAAGGACCATAAATGAATATTTTTTGCCGAATGTACTCTATATCACTGCCATCTCATATTCACGTTTTAATAGCTCAGTTCATACCAAACTTACGTAATATCTACCAGAAAATTGACAGGTACATATCACTTTCACGCTGTCTCTAGTATAAATAAATTGAATAGGTTACGCACCAAGACATTGGACACTTTTGTTGAAACTCTCTTACCGACTAATCATAATAAGTGAACAATGGCAATTCAAACAATATGAAAACAATAGCTCTTATCGTTACTTTAAGAAAATACAATAATATTTTCGGCGGTGAAGCGGTGAAAAGCGGTGAGCAAGGTACGGAATGATCATTTTATATTTCAAAAAGCTTTTTTTTACTTTCCACGAAACAAAAGAAAGGAGGACTGGCTGGTAATCACTCTTAGGGACATACGAAAATATGTAGTACTTATGTGGCGACCAACATTTCAACAAAATTTATATTAATGTTTAACTCCACATAATTAATTCCTTTCCGTGGCTTGCCATGCGATATATTCCATATGAACATAGCCTTTAAAAGAGAAGATTGCCTATTACATATTTGTATTAATATTTTTCATGTCATAACCGCTTTTGGCCGCGTTGGTTGCAAGAGCGACTGCCGATTGGGAGGTCCTGGGTTCGATTTCCGGGTGGAACACCACAAAATTTTCTACTAGAAAATCCAAAGTAGAATTTCGGTAGTGGTTCGGAGTCTGCATATGTGTCCGATGTATGGCAATCTGCTCCCCACCTATTCCATTGTGAGACGTAAACCTAACCGGTGAAACGTGGAAGTGTTGTGTATTATTCTGCATTCTTTTCATGTCATACTGTGAACAATAGAATTTTTAGAACAATATAAAACTTCGATCCAGGTATATCAAGATAATAATGGCACGTGTGGTAAGACGTTAGGTTCATGACATCACATGGTTGAGAATCACAAAGCACTAATTAATAAAAGTGAGACAGGGACCAAAATGGACACTGCTTATACGATTATCATCGTCTTTGTTATTTTACTGTAGAACAGCAGTTTTTTTTTTTTCAGAACGAGAAGGCCAAGGCATAGTCTGCCACGCCGGTCAAGCATATATTAGCGTACTTTATTAGCCTTGAACAATATAACAGATAACTGTAAAATTTCCTCAAGATGTGTTCCTTCTCCATTTCTTCATTACAAATTGTTTTTAATGAAAAACACGTTTTTAAGGAGCGCACCAGGTTTTGAAGCCAAAATTCGCGCGGTGAAAGGCTAAATTATATACCATCAGGATTCCACTCATTACGGTACTGCTAGACGTTGCCTCCTTAATTAACTGACACCTCTTCCTTAATTTGACATTGTAGGTAAACAAAAAACTTAGCTTTTTGGGTTGTGTAATTCAAAGACAAATTTGACAATAAACGTGTTAGAAGAGAAACAGAAACGCAAACAAGAAACTAAGAACCATAAAAGAGAGCAAGGGCCCAGAAAACATAGATGTCGCTAACGCGTTCGCCACGTAGTTAAATTTGACATTCTAGTACAGACATTTCAAATACACACGATGCCACGTAAACTTTGAAGAAACTTCACGAAGACAATTACGGAAAAGATAAGTGTTTCAAGCAGGATTAGTTTTACTTTCGTTAGGTAACAATTTTAAAGTAAAATAAAATCAGGCAATATCATTATTACAGTGATTCTGTTCTTTTAAAATTTGAATATTAAAGTTAAGGAAGATAAATACTTTGAAACGCTGTGTGTTACAAATGTCATTTAATAAGAAATCATTATTGATAACAAGAGAAAAATCATGCTTATTCAGAAAAGTAACCATTCGTTCTTAAAGTCAAGGCCAAATGTGACGTAATGGTATAATGAAAATTGATACCTTGCTTTGTTATTGAGTTTCGGAAGTCCTGAAGAGGGGTGACAGGAGGTGAAACTACAAAGACAATAAGGCACCTGAGTGCAAAGTAACATTCTATTGTATCTTGGCCCTGAATGTTTTCACGGTTTTATACGTTCCGAATACCATAATGCGAGTGAGTCAAAGCATGAAATATTTTAACGCTTTTTATTAACATTTATATATTTTTTTGTCTTTCTCTTGGAATATTTTAATAAAGTTGTAATTTAATCATCGTTGCACTGTATTAATTATATTTTAGGTATCTACTTCAGAGAATAATACAGGGCTGCTTATACACACATACGTTCTGCCAGTTACTATTACTATTACGGCCCACTATGAAAAAATAGGTGAGCCTATTGCCATACGACGTGACCATCAGAATGGCCGGTCACCATCCATATTTTACATCAAAATAATTACTAAAAGTTGCTACCTACTAAATACTAAATAAACTACTACTACTAACTACTAAATAAACTACTTTTTAAGGTGACAGCCATTCTGATATCAAAATGACTGTTTATTTTTTTAAAAAACAAAGCGTAGTTTATTTTTAAAAAATCAAAGGTAACAATTATTTTACGATTAGTAGCAACTAGGTAGCGGCCATTCTGATGATCACCATACGACGGGCACATATTCAGATTCCGAGTTACTACTACAAAATCTAAGTTGTCAAAATTCAATAGTCCCCGAAACGGGATTTGCATCGAGAACCTCTCGACCAACAGACGCGATGCAACTACTCAACAAACGAGGCAGTATTTAGTTGGTTTACTGTGTCCTATGTAAGTGATTATAATTTAATCCGAACTTGTATTATAACCGGCAATACAATAAAGGATGAATAATTGTATCTACTGAAGCTAAAGGAAAAAATATGAAAATAATGCCATTCTATTGCCTTTTTACATCGCTTTTCTTCTCCACTCAGTTCTACACTTCCATGGTTTCTAAAGTCTCTACCCCAAGTAGAGACCGCGAGACCATCATCGCTTTTGGCTTTATTAATTGAAAAAAATATCAAAGCATAAATAAAACCATAAAATACGTCCCAATTATTTAATATTTAAAAATTCATGGCAAATAAACAGACTAAGATTCGCTCAATGTAATACACAATTGTATTTAGAAAACAGAAACACGATATACAATCACAAACTATTACTATTAAATATAGCCAAAAAGGTCGAGTGCTATCGACACACCGTATGCTAACAGACATTACGCGTAATGAACAATAGAAAACATCATAAATACATACTTCATCGACGTTGCTCGTAAGCCCAAAACGATTTTTTAAAACGGTTTATTAAAAACAGATTCACCGGTGACGATACAACGAAGGCATAAAAGGTTCTACGTTTATTTATCACATTGATCGAAATCTTCAGTCTTAAATAAACTTAATCACTTACATCTATTGTACATCTAGGTACCTATATACAGCTTTAATAGACACGATAAACAGTATAAAATGCTATAAACTTTTACACGATGCTCTTTAGGGGATGAAAAAAAAAACATACTCTCAAAAACTGGTATTCCATTCGCTTTGACCTATCAACGATCATACAAATTTCATAATGTCATAATTTAACACTCGTAGAGATATCGGTAACGGGGCACGAAATGTACATCGCAACGCAAGTAACTACGAAACAAATTTGTAGAAAACAATGTTTTAGATATTTCATTTAAAACAAATAACGAACGACACGACACCATATCGATCGCTAAATTGTGATTACGAAAAGACGTAAACGCAATTTAATATACTAGCTACATAAGTCTTTTTGAAGCACCATTAAAGCTCACTAAAAGTGACTGCAAACTGCTCGAGAGGCCGTAGGCCACGGCTTTAAATAGGCGCAAAACGTATTTCTACATGATTATTATTATTATTACCCGTGAAGAAGACATGATTCGTTGTGAGTTTATGAAATATTACCATATATAAAATATGATATAAGCTTAGTACTTTCATTTTACACATGACCATAGCATCGTTTTATATGTGAACAATTACTCTAATCCCAATATATTGTTCATAATTACTTTAAACTCTTACTCGTTAATAGTTCCAGATAAAATCATTTCATCTTTATACTTTGTGATTATAACACAATGCTCACAGTAACGCTTGAACTCTTTAGACGAGGACAATTAAATCATTATATTGCGCTATCACTAACAGAACTGCAGGCAAGTTTTTTTAATAATAATAAATAAATTAAAATTACAAAGTGGACTAGTTGATGCAACAAAATTATTTATATATATTTTTTATTATCGAAGTGGTAAACAAGTATATATGAATATATATTCATGATCATATTATGTTCCACATTCCGCCCAAGTTGGTTCACAAGCCTAACATATTTTTCCGACTAATCATGTCACAGTTAAACGGAGTGTCTCGTGTCCGAGAGGTTTCAGGTGTTGCACATCAAGAGAAGCGAAATTGATTCTACCGACATCGATATTTACATAAACCGTACAATACATACGAATAAAAATCGATTAAATGTCGCATCGACAGTACACTGGACGTTTGTATCGAACACTACGTGACATTATCAATGGACCAAACACATTTTATACTAACAGACGAACATCAATCAACAACCGTTTACAATACATATAATATCAAAATATTTACGCTTATAATTATTATTATTGGTACCCTACTGTATTTCACATTCGTTGTATATTTCACTGTTGTAGTAAATTTTAAAATTATCACGTATTTGACAAGTACAGTATACTAGAAAAAAATTAAAATCCCGATAGATTTGTATAGAGTCCTTTAAAACAGTTGCTGTTCTGCAATTTTCGGGTGACATGCAATATATGTGTATACATGTGTATATATGTATATAAATAGTCGTCACATTCGTATAAAAATTCGTATAAATATCAAACTCAGTAAACAAAACTTCGCCCAACCGTAATTGTCGAACGGAAATAAGCATCAACTGTCAGTTGGACAACGACACGCCCTCCGCAGCACCGCGTCGCGTCCGGCGTCCGGCGTCTGACCGCCTCGCCGCGGTCACCGCCGTCACACATTACAACAACAATCATCATAATATATACCGATATCGATTTAAGATATTACAAAATTAAACCTACGAACGAATAAATCTTGCATTGAACACGACGCCAACATTGTCACACAAACAACACTGTATGTGTGTCCGTACGTGAAACAATCTTATAAAAAACATTTATTATAATTATATACTCTTACAATAAAATTGTTCTCTCCCATTAACAAATAATATGATTTAATGAAAATTTAATATCATCTTTGGTTTAATAGTATAAGTAGCGCATGTAACCATTCTCAAATTTATTAGAATTTTTTTTAAATAATACAATACTTTGTTACCGGTCGTTTAACTTCATTGCCAAGGAGTTGACGTACAGTTCTTGAATAAACAAACTATCATTATCAAACACCATACAACTTGTCTGTGCGTAGCGCATAGAGGCATGTTAACAAAAATATTCTTGTTCATTTATCTTTATACATTGTTCCATTTCGGTTATTCGCAAGGTTAATTGAATTTACGAATTGAGTCATTAAAAAAAAGGTAATAACCCACCAGTAATCATGCAAATTAGAAAGTCCTGAAAAAAAGGCGAATAAAAAAAACAATTTGAGAACGGTTAGACTAGCAAATTTAAATAAACACATGCCATCTCACATACAACACTACCCTAAGGTTGACTTCACAAACTCTGTATTGCAACACACTAGCGGCAAGAATTTCCTTATATCAAAACTCAATCGTACAAATTATTTTTACATGTCAGATTAATATATTTACTTCAAAACGCAACATCCCACGCTTAGTCCCCGAAGAGGTAGGCAGACGAGGGCGGCACGCCCCCGCGGGCCACCGGTCGCGTGTCCACCGGTCGCATATTTCTTTTTTTTTCGCTACACACAACATGCACAACAAAGTCAACATAATTTTCTATAAATATGAAATATAATATATCTTCAATATAATAATTCGTTCTCAATACTACAACACAGGTATACGTGTACACACAAATGAAAACAACATTGATATTTACAAGTGAGTGACTCACGCTAAAGGCAAATGCTGCAAGGAACCACAGAACGCCACACCATACACAAAACAGTCGAAATTGCTGGCAACCGGACAGCTCCCACTGCCGCCGCACGGGGGAGCGTCCCCGTGTGACGTAACGCAGCTCGCGAGGAGCGGGGCTCGTAACACGTTACGACGCGTTACAGGCGTTACATTCCCTTGTTCGTTTATTACTTAAGTTTGTTCGTTTATCATTTACGTTCCGTAACACTTGAACGCTCCTCAAACCGCAACTTCATTATCTACATGGTCGACTATATTCAAAAATAAAAATCTTGTAATTACTGTAACACACAACGTGTGATCTTTTCTATATATGAAAGTCATCAATGACTTCATCCTCATATTGACAACGACAAAGGGATTACTACTGCCCTCTGACAAATGCCTCCACAACTACGGAAACTCTACAAATGTATAGAATAACACAGAAACAACTTTCGTCCAACCCGCGGCCACTGCTTGCTCGACGTCACCACTGCTTTACAACAAACATTGACAAATTTCTTACAGGGTTTTAAATATTTAGCACTGCCCAAATGGCCAGAACCTATCTTGTGATGTATACAAAGATATAAGATATATTAATCTTTTTTTTTAACCAACCACTTTACGTTGTATTTTTTCTAACTAGACACAAAACTTCAAACAATATATTACACCCTAACTCCTTTGTCATAACAAAATACATACATCGATATCAATATTGAATTGGTATTCTTCCAAATGTAACCGCGATAAACTTCAATAGGAAAATTTCAACCAAACAACAATATACATTGATCGATTCGTTGTATACTTTTGTATGTGAATATATGGGACGGAAAGTAGCTCAGAATTATCACGTGTCTTGTATGAGTTAAACATTGCGTAAACATTTCATATCAAACAGCTATTGAAACTTAACAACATATACAGTCAGTTTTTGTGTCTATTTGGAATTATAAACACTTCAATAAAAAATACAAGCTTCTACAGCATCTCTTAAAACAATTCATTGCAATACATCAGTTGAAATATCTCCTCGTGCCGGAGCAAAACCAATGGTTTCTTGTCTATGGGGTTTTGTAATCGTCAAGGTAAAGCCATACATATGCGTAGTCTATGGTTCATTTATATTCATCCATGAATCTCTTGCACATGTGGATGAGGTCGATGAACTTGGGCCTCATGCTGGGATCCAAGGCCCAGCAGTCTTTCATTAGATGCCTAAATATCTCCGACGGACATCCTTCCGGTATTTGAAAACTGAAACAAATCACACGTAAAACATCAATATGATTTTCATAATACAATATATGCTCATACAATTATTGATTTCTAATGATTAGAGGAACTTAGGGCTCATACAATTATTGATTTCGAATGATTATGGGAACTCGGGGCTCATACAATTATTAATTTCAAATGATTAG
>DWEI01002801.1:0-13712 GCA_018245875.1 Mysoria ambigua | reverse complement strand
TGTATAATGAGACATTAGCGACCAGTCGTTTGAATCCGAAATCGATATATCCATGACACGATAATGCAACTTAAAGACGACGGGCTTTATTTTTTCTTCAATACTTTCGATCGGGCATTCTCGTGAAAAATAATCATACCAAGGACAAACAAAACACACGCAGCCAATGCGTTTGTGCCCCGCGTTAAAGAAAACACAAAACAAACAAACAAAAATATAAACATAGCGGTTGTGCAGAAAAATATTGCAATGGTGTTATTTTAGTTAAATAAAATATATAACGACGTGTATAGACTTGTTATAATAAGCTTTAAAACAAAGGTTATTATTATTATCACTACATATATAAATCTTATTGTTCCATACTAAATCATCGGGTGTATCTAGCATAGCAAACTAGTAAACGATCCAGCTGAGCGTCGCGTATGGTCCGGCAGCGGATCAACCCGTGGGCCACCGCGGTACGGGGAACAGAGATTGACACAAAAATTCTCCGCGGGAGGTAAATGCACCGATTCATACAAGAGGTGCATATAAGATGTTTAGAAATTAGTTTTGATCAACGCCGTGGGACCGTCCACAAAAAGAACACCACGGTACAGAAAGCAAATACAACGACGTTCCCTTCTCCGATAACAGATGGCGCCACGCGCTTTCCGAGCGACGCTATCAACGTATCGAGCCAACCTCGTGCGGTCGCAATACCCAGCGCGCTAGCCCGTTCGGACGTGGCGCTGCGATCGGCCGGGCGGCGGCGGCCTCACCTGCGCCATGTCGTGGTGGTTGTAGTCGTGCGCGTGGAACAGGTGGTGCGCGTGCGACGGCAGCGCGGACGCGGGCCGCGCCGCGCCGCGCCGCCCGCCGCGGCCGCGCGTCGAGCCGCGCCCGCGCGCCGCGCCGCGCCCGCGCGCCTCCTCGCCGTTCAGCGACGAGGTGTCTGGTGCGGAATAACACAAGAACATATAGATGACCGGTCAGATTACAACAATTAATATGAGAGAATGGATCACATTCCTTGACGTCTATCACCAAATACATAAGAAGACGGTATTAAAACAAACTCATAAGACAATATGTATACCAGTTAAGCAATAAGATTTCGCAATACATTATGATTAAATCATGCCCCTAACAGGCCTCCCTTAATGAGAAACCCTTGTACAGTTTAATGTAGAGATTTGTCGAGAACACAGCTGTCGCACGCCAACGTGGTACATGGTTTTTAATTAATTAAAGTAAAATTGTCCTATACAATAACACGTAAGAGGAGAGATGTCTTATTAATAATCAATTAGAAAAAACTAATGAGTAGGCCCATTAAATCTCAAACAGGAAAGATTTAGGAATGTTAAATCGTATACTATTATAATTAGAAATTGAGAGTTACCGAATAGGACGTAGGAGTAATCGAAATGGACATAAGAAGTAAAGAATAAGACAAAACAGTGACCACACAGATATCAAACGACCTGCACGATTATATGAAACATTATTAATAAATAAAATTACAATGTACTTCTCTCAAAGCGACTGATGTCAAATATCATACATCAGTTCTGAAATGATTGGAGGGAAACTTAAGCATATAATATACCCGTATTGCGTAACTCGACATCACGAGTCGGTGATGTGAGGCCTAAGTTACGGGAATTTCAAATTACAATTAGACCGACGGACAGGCCAGTTTACCTCCTCTGATGTTAAGTGGCCATAGGTCGCTATGAACTTTGGAAACAGCCTATGGAGTCGTCTGATTTAATTTACTGGTCTGAACATAGAATAAAAGTTAAGTTCCACATAAACAGCAAGATCTCAGATAGAGAAGAGACGTATAATATTAACAATTAAAAGCACACCGAGAGAAGTCATCAACGTATTGCCTTCTCTAACTCTCCGTCTCTTTCTCTTATCCCCACTCTAACTCCCCGTCTCTTTCTCTTATCCCCACTCTAACTCTCCGTCATGCTAAGCGATAATAACCACACGGTCCACTCACCGTTGTCCAGCCGGACGGCGTGCGGCGGCCCATGCTTGCCGGGCCTCGCCGCCTTCACGTCTATGTCGAGCGGCACCCACTTGTGTTTGCCCGACTTGTTGCCGCTCTTACCGGCTGGAAGAGCACAAACAGACAATATTCTTATCAAGCTACATCCCGATCCACTTCCGTTCGTCGCCGCTGCTCACGACTGACGGCAAGCCACGCCTCCGCTATACCACGTAGAGAAGGCAAATGGACCACTCAGAGAGAGGTGGAAAATGATGCAAGATCAATTTCTTCAAGATAGATGTGGGGTACGTTTCACCAGCGAGGTTTACGTTCCAATATGATATAGGTTGTGATTCTATAGTGTACCGGCAATAATAGCAGTACAGGTACTGATTCAGATGAACCGTCACATGTGTTCTACCATTACCTATCGTATAACAAAAGGGATTCATCCATCAGAGCCTCCAAACTTCCAAGTACACACGATTCCACCTGTCATACGTCCGAAAGTGGAACAGGGGTTGACCTATAGCCCTACACATCCACGATATGAAATCATTCAAATGACCCAATGCGTCCAGCTCACCGGCCGCCTTGCTCTTGTCCCCGTGCAAGTGTTTCTCGATGTGGCCGTGGTGGTTGAACGCCGGCTCCACCCGCTCCACTCGCGGCGGATGCTCCTCCGGGGGCCTGTGGTCTTGCTCCTGGAAATGGAACGTTCCATAGGCAACCGACGCGAATCAAGTTGACGTGCGCTGTGACTATCGCTGCGTGTGTTTTCGAGTATTATGTGTTAAGCATTTGTCACGTTCAGAAACTGGTGGGTGGGAGGACATACCACTGACTTGATCTTGGACACGAAGCGACTCACTTCGAATCTGAAGGGCGTTTGCGGAACACATAAGTTACGTTACCACACCTTCAATTTATAGCCCGTTAAGTGTTAACCTAGACCTTCTTAGATCTTCAATTATCGGACACCTTTAAATCTTTGAAGATTCGGCTCGCAAATTATGCCGTACGCGAAGTCTTCCAAAAGCTGTTACGCAAACCGTGGTGTAACCGCAGTAGGTCAGCGCCACAATGGGGTGAGCGTTTCGATTATAGCATTCGATTTTCAGATCGCTACTCTCAATTATCATTTCGTGTTTAGTTCGCACGGCGGCCCAGGAGTTCAGCGCCGAGGATTTTAGGTCCCATTTCCATACATGACTAATATTTACGTTACGATACAAAAGTAAGTTCCGATACAAAATTACGTAAATATACATACATATAAATTAATGCAATTATATATTTTATCAGCTGTCTGCGTCACCGTAGTACGGACTCGGCCCAATACGATACCGGACGGTTGTGAATTTTCCCAAAATATTACAATTATATTCATAAATTACATATTAAAATGTTATTTCCGTCGACGACTGAAATTCATAATTCAAACTTCAGCATGTACCGTTAGATGAAAATGTTAATATACCCGTAATGCGTAACCCGACATTCCCATGTGGGGTAATGAGAGGCCTAAATTACGGGATAATGGCAGTCAGCACCCACCCACGACTGGACAGAGCCTCTTAGCCCACCGGACAGTTTTCATCCGCGTCAGAGTAGGAGCAATGCAACCATGTGTTAATTCGCCGAATATTCCTATAATAACATTAAATGAGCAAAGAATTTCCACAAAGTTCTGGAACGTTCGAAATATATCTATAAGGCTATCTCTCGACATTCTTTATTTTCCTGAACAATACCGGATAGACCACGAGATGGAAGTGCGGCCAATGAAACATAGTGTTTAATATATATATCGTTGGATAACTAACATGAAATACTGGGAATATATCGACTTGCATATTCAACACAAATCAAAGTTTGAGCACACAAAGGATAGTGTTAAAAATACAATAGAAATAAATATATATTAATAGGTTAGTGCTTTGCGGTGCATTATAGGACATGCACGAACATAACTGCCGGGCGCACCCTGGCCATTGCGACCAATCCTCCCACCACGATTACCGATCAGTCGCGATCTGCTGTCGGCTCGAAGAAAAAGAAGAAGCACAAAAAGATCGTATAACTTTAATGATGAAATACTATAAGTATCTTATATCCCTGTCAACCTGCATTCCTTAGAGTTCTAAAAAAAATGTTCTCTAAGGCGTGTGAAGTCTGCCAACCCGCACTTCGGCAGCGTGGCTGACTATGGCCTTAACCCTCTCATCCTGAGAGGAGACCCATGTTCCAACAGTGGAACGATAAAGGGTTGATATCGATATCCCTGTCGGTTCGCGCGCGGCGTGCTCGTTCGACACATCGCAATGACGTGAGCGCGACCGGCGAAGGCGGTGTGTTGGCGGCGTGTCGGTGTGGTGGCGACGGTGCACCGTACCGCGTTGCCGTTGTGGTGCGCCGGGTCGGCGTCGTGCGGCGGCGGCGTGGAGTGGCAGCGCGCGCCCGCCGCCGCCGCGCCCAGCGTCGGCCAGTCGCCGATGTCCGTGAAGTCCGATGCCTGCAACAGGGCCGACGGCGTGCCTTTAGTGCGATGGCGCGTTTTCCGAGTCAATCGTTCAAGGACATTATTATTTGGTACATTATGTGCGAGACAGATCCGAATCCGGAGTGAATTTAAATTTTTACAAAGCCAAAAAATATATAACCCCTAACATTATACATATCCTGACAAGTACCAGTTTGAACATTTTATTATCTAATTACATCTTCTGCTAGCTATATAATATGTACCACCTAATTATAAGGCTATAATATGTTTTATGTAAATGTACGTGGGTGTGTGTACATGCGTGCGCACACCTTGAATTTCTGCACGTGCGTGCGCACACCTTATGTAAATTCTTGTGTTGAATATGTTTCATAAAAAAAAGGCTTGCAGACGGAATCGCTGGGATGTCAGTAAATAATCTAACTACGTCGTTGCCAATGGCGGTTACCAGAGCGACTACCAATTCTAGATCGAGCACTATTAAATTTATCTAACTTAGAGTTTCTACGAATGCTCGGTGCATGACGACAGCCTCACCGCCTATCCTACAGTGGGACGTAACGTAAACGGTGAGACGTGGTAGTATATTTAACTCCTCTGCACACCTCTTCGGGGAGTACGGGCGTGATGGATACGTTACAAGATAATCTCTTCAACGCGCACCACTTCGTACACTCTGTCTGGGCGTGTCTGGGGATCGATCGCCGGAGAGGACAGCGAGCCGCGTTGAGCAGAACCAACGCGCGCCCTCCTAGCGCCCGGAGGCCTTTGTGGGCTTAATTGAAAGTACACAAAACCTTCTATATCATTGAGTCAGTCTAAAGGGCTAATGTAACACAAAGCCAATTTTTTTTTAATTGAAATGTAATAAGAAAACATTTCATTAGTAAAAATATTTATCGTTCCATCATATTTATACCGCACGTGGTACGTATGATGAGCGTTCCTTGCTGATCACATGCATGTATAATTCATCGCCGAGTGATCAGGTGGTCGTGCGTATACATATATGGTCTCGGTATAATTGTAACAGGTTCGAGAAAACATTCTGTGTAAACAAACATACAACGTACACCTGATGAACATAGTCATTCAATTACGCACTGTATCATTAAGTTGCCAGTTCAAGTGAGATCAGAATTTTAAAATAACAATAAAAGAAAACATCGCATGCCGCTTCACACACGAAATGTCACCACCACGAATGAGGGAGGAGTGACGAATCTCCTCGAGCGTCATTAACCTTTGTGCGACCGCTGAACTTAGCGCAACACGAATGTACCTTGGCCGTTCACCGGTGGCGGTAACACCAGTACCCTTGCAGTACTCAAGGATATGTGTATTTTGAATATATTTTAAATAATAATGAAGCCCACAAACATGGTACACCACAGGACATATTTTTTCGCCACCCGATCGTCGTATCGCTGTGGGAAGATATGTCTTCTCTTACAATCAGGGGGTTAGGGGCACAGCCTGCCACGCTGGCCAATTGACGGTTGACACTTCACGCGCCCTTAGGGAACATTTGTCGCAGCACATGGACCTGCTCAAACTAGCGCCGGCGCACTCATTCCTGGGCTTGCCACATCCAGTTTGTACTGGTTTTAGGAAATCCCCATGAAGCTTGTACTCGGCAGTGGACAAAGTTCCTTTATACAACTGGTGCACAAAAGAAGTAGTTTTGCTACTTTGATGTTCGACTGCTGAGCACGCCACAGGCCCAGCCGTTGGCCTGCTCACCTTAGCCTTTTCAGTGTGAATAAGCAAATATCGGTATGCTATAAAGATAATTGCTTCAACGGTTATTAATTTATTTGTTCATTTATTCATGTGAGTAAGCATCTTAGAGGCACAGATGCATTAGACCGACAGGAAAAAAGTCACATAAGACTCCAGGAATTTTTTTCTCTAAAGTGATAATCGATTACAAATGATCAATTCTTTACTAGTATGACGTCAGCAGGAGTGATCAACAGAGCAAACGCACCTGCTCACGAGTCCCTTTTTTATTCTTAAGAAAAAACTACAAGATGAAGTATTGACAAGCGTAGAGTTCGACCATTTCCGAGCACTCTTATCGTCCAAATATTGCTTTATTGCATACGAAACTTTTGTAGCTTAAGATTGATTTTCTTTTTTATTTTTTGCAAGCGAAAGGCAAGAATTGGGAGTCTGGAATTAAGACAGATTATGAGGAATTAGACACGTGACATTCGCATCCATCTGGACCACGGTCGCTTCAAACGTGAACACTCATTCAAGACGACCAGGTACAAATTTGTTTTCCAGCATGATGGTACCTGATGATTTACGCAGAATGCTTGACGAAGCACTCGTGACTAGAAAAGCTTTGAAGAGACCCAGGTTATCTGTGTCCGGGCACATCGACGCGGGCAGTCCACGTACGTATACAAATCCCTGACCGCCCCGATAAGAAACGTGGAAACAAATGAAATAGGCACTTCAAATATTAACAAAGGTTCAGGACGACCAGGAACGGCGATAGCAATCGCCCCACGCCACGCTACCTACATACTCACTTGCGCGTCGTTCTCCACCTTGGCCCAGCTCTTCCTCGCCCTGGCCTTGCGCCGCGCTGTCACGCCGGCGGTCATGCTCTCAGGACACCACCCGCTCTCCAGCGTCCCGGCGCGCGACACTCAGTGACACATGGCGACACGACACGACGCGACACGACACGACACGACGCGACACTTCTTTGGGTCACTATTACACTCGCGAGATAATATGATCCAGTGTGTTATTCCATAACAACGCTCTCTCAATTAAGAAAATGTTATTGGAATGTTCGAGAATTTTCAGCTGTGACAAATGAAGAGTTTAAATCGTTAAATGGGATAAGAAGAAAACCTCTTTCGATATAATATCTTCTAGAATGTTCTATTACGTGTGACGCTTAGCCACATAACGTGACGCTAACGAAGGAGGAACGATACACCGACATCGGAATGAATAATGACACCTCAGTTCTGCCGCAAGTTTGTCTAAACTCTATCATTCTCGTGTGGTACCAACCTATATAATACAGTTACATATAGGTAGCAGTAATGTTATACATATAAGCTGTAACTTAAATAATATTACTGCTTACCTATTCATATTTGTTACACAAGTATTTTATTGAAAAAAACAAATAAGAATTTTAAAATATTTCTATTCGATGTGTTAATATTTGTGCGTGCGCACGATTGATTGTGTTTGTGTGTGTGCGCGTGTTTGTGTGCGCATGCGCGCGTGTGCTTGTTCGCATGCGTGTGTATGCATACACATGCAGGTGGCATCGACAGAAGCTAAACACCCTCTCCACTACCAGCTTACGATAACGCGACACGATAATATGAAAAATTAAACAAAATCGTAACACGTCACAAGGTAAGCAATGCACGACGGCGACGGGGCGCGACCGACCGTCGTCGAGCCGTTGTAATTATGGCGCACGTGTCCAACCAATGTCGACCTTTTGACATTACCGGCGCGCCGCAGACAGCCGTCGGTCACCAGTGGGGGGACGGCGGCCGGCGCGTGGTCATCGTCGATCGACACCGATGGAGATCAAACGATCGGTAGCCAATTGTGGAGTCGAGCTTGTTCGGTTCGATTCGCATCTGCGCCTATGTGCGTAACATAAAAAAAAACCGTGACATCACGCCTGTTATCGCCGAGGTGGTGAGCAGACGAATGTGGAGCAGACCCATGGAATAGGTGGGGAGCCTAAACCGCACGCCGGGCACAAGTGCAGGCATGAAATTGTCGATGACAAAAAAATCAGTACCAAAAAAATGCTCTTACGATATATTTTATATACAAAAGGTGTCGATGAAGGAAATCGAATCTAGTCTAAGAATAGCCGGTACATAAACATAACGGGCCCAAAAAGCGAGCGGCCGCCGGAGGAGAGCGGACCGGTCGCGCGCCGACACTTCCTGGGTACGACGCTTGAATGTCACCCTCAGTCGCAATATATGTGTGTATCTATGCGATTGTTACCATTGATTCATAATGTCACCGGAATATATTACGCGTTCACACGGCGCATGGGCACAGCGTGTATAACGCCCTCTCGGAGTATGTACACTCTGGGATCGGACGCCCGAGGGTGGATATATGTTGACATCACAACAAGATACCCCAGTGTAGTACATCAGAATCATCAGCCCCTTTAATATTCTACCGTTGCCTCTCATGCTCACTCCTATCTCCTCTCACGAGGACCAGCATTAGTGCCAAACTGACCGATCACAGGATAACAAACTCCAAATACCTGACAGGACACAACTGGCTGATGTAACGTTAACACTTATCTCACGATGTTTTCCCACACCGTTATATCAGATAATGGTTAAATCTTAAAAAGCACGCGTTTTGTAAAAATGTGCGTATAAGAATTCAAACCCAGCACCGTCGGAGTGGGAGATTGAGTTTCAATCCACTGGGCTGCCGTTGCTCATAGCGAACAGGGTACAGTGGAATACCAGATTCAAAAACAGTAAAAAAAATCATAATAGTACGCTGAAGTCACTGATAGAGAACACGATTTAATATTGAGTACGGCCTTCGTTACCTACAGAATGACAAATAAAGGAAACTCATCTCTTAATTATTTGCACCGTTGAAAATCGAACCCCAAACATCTCTACCCGATAAATCAGAACCGTGACCATCTCAGCGTGTCTACGGCGCAATCATCGAGTAAAGTCTAACTCATTTTACAATAGATTTAATGTCATTATCATCATTATCAGTCCATTTTTAACTCCACTGTTAAACTCGAGACTCTTCTCAGAATCAGAATTACCTGAACCAAAATAACATTGGGAATTCAGAGTTATGAAGCAAACTTTCAAAAACTATACCCCTTCCCCGTTGCACTGATAGATGACAACGTCTATATATAAAAACACACAACATTGTATCAAATCCGTTGTGGGAGACACGATTTAAATATCGAACGTTCGAATTGAACTATAAACAATAAAAAAAAATTATAATATATAATTAAATATAACAAATACTTCATTATTAGACGCAACACACACAAACACACACGCAAACGCAAACTGATGGATGATAAAGGTCACCGATAAGTTGATAACCGCCCAGCGCGCCCGTCACTAAAATGTTACAAGCCGAACCATTAATGAGACGAATCTAAAATGACGACCTCTCATATTCGAGCAAACGGAGAGTAAGGTCAGCAGAAAAATAATACCTTCCTAAATAACATGTCATTTTTATATCTCATTAAATTTATTTCAATTTGTGTCCCGTAAGTGATAATGCATTGTTATAAGTAATAAAATAACGATGTGAACTAAACAGAAGTCACAAAAAGGGAATTTAACTTACGGAGAATTTAAAACTTCAATGAAAAAAAAAATAGGCACATATCTCTAGAGGTTTTCCCGTTTTTATTATTTTGTTTTAGTGTTATCTAGCCGACGGTACCTGGCCGGAATTTTTTACGACTGAGACGTCGAGTGCGCTTCAAAGCAAACCAAGCAGAAACATACTTTTGTGTGTCGTAAGTCGCAGGGCACGCGTGCGAGCGAGTAAACACGACAATACTGTGCGCGCGAGACGGCACGACTGGCGCGGCGCGGTCATTCTTAAATTAGTTATTTAATAGTTCAGCTTGTATCGGTCATCGAGCACACCTTTCACTCGCAGGTGCGCGGGCCTTTGATACCAGCGCGGGGCTTGCGATGTGGAATTAAAGTGTGGACGAGAGGGAGGGGGTCGGAAATTGAAACGAATAACGTATACGATAGTTTACAAGCGGAACATCCCACAGCTGGGACCACGAGCCATGCCCCTACACAGATCCAGCAGCGAAGTTGCCGATTATTAAGACAGAAAATTGAAGCAAAATTAAAAAAATTAATTAAAATATAGAACTCTAGCCTATTCTACTGACTGGTGGGCGGGTAACGAATCCAGAATACCGTTATGCATATATGAAGAGGGTAATTTATACATATCTAACAAGCACTTCAGCCTATCAAGGATCGTGATATTGGACACTCTGTGCTCCCTGTCCACGCCGTCAGGCTCCTGACGTGATGTACAATAAAAATAATTAATAACACTCAAGGCTAGTACATATCTGTAAGTAGTATACATTCATTAATCATGTTGTACATAGCTAAGATAACTTAGTGATTTACACGTCAGCCACACCGGGCTCGAATATACATAGCAAATAACGGAGTTATAGAGGTACCATTTTAGAAAATTTCGACAGTACTCCGAGAGAGAGGTTCTGGGTTCGACTGCACGGTCGGCCACTATTTTTATTACGTAACTTAGACAGTTGATATTTTTTGCAGTGGCTCGAGTCCGTAGGGCAATAGGCACATCACCTTTCTCATAGTGAGACGTAAGCGTGACTGGTGGTGGCACGTGCGAGTGTGCTGCATTCCTCTGCCCACCTCCTCGGGAAATACAGGCGTGGTGTCAACAACGTGGAAACAAGTCACAGCATATATGCTAAATGGAGCTTGTCTAGAATTCATTCATTCCGCCAGTTACTGAAACAGTTTCCTAAGCTCGTGCTAGACCTTAGCAACAAGAACTTCTTCATCCCTACTGAGGTCAATGGTAAGTGGCTGCTTAGTCAAAGATTATTTATTCACTTATTCAAAGAAAAACACTTGGAAACATTTTCATAGTTTCAATAATTGCAATAAATCAAACCATAACAGTCAATTACAGATATAATAAATCTATATTAGTTAAGGCCTTAATGACTTCCGTCGGATTTTATATATTTCTTATGGCTTCGATTCCCGGCCGATGCTAACAATCGCTGGGTCGCTCACGAGCGCTTGTGCCGTGCAAGAGTAGAAAAGTGTTTAAAAATATAACAATAATAATATCACGTCAGATCCCTTGTGGGCTAGGCAGGGAAATACACACAGTATGAAAAAATTCTCAACATTATTAATATAAGATATTATTATTATGACTCGTATAATATTTACCGTGCGCGTGTTGTATATTACACAAGTCATATACTTCAATTTAACCTTCAATTGGTTACAGGTTTATATCAAAAAGCCTAGCATTAGACAACATGCTTACATATTTTAACAATCAAAAAGATAATACAGTTAATAAATAATGTAATGTATAAAATAAAAACATGTTAACACAATCCAGTGACTATTATAGGTGGCAGAACGACAACAATCAACAGATTAAAAAAAAACACATAACAGAATATGACATGTAAGTAAAGGAAAAAAAATCTTGAACATAACAAATTATTCCGTACACTGACAATATTATATTATCAATACCCATCGTTACTAACACACACACACACACACATGCACTCAGGCACACATACGTACGCATATACACACGCTCGCAGAGACACACGAACATCGTAAAGAGACAAACAAACGCGTCACAACATGGCTGAAACGCAGTTATCCTATTGACACGGGCGACACTCACGTTTGCGCCAACGAAATCGATCTTTATATAGTTCAATTAAAACTTTCTTCGCTCGCACTAAACGAGCAGACGACGGGCAAGAATGTGGGATAGATATGTGGACTCCTACGACGTAGCGACAACACGACACATAACACGATATCCGACGCACAACTAGCGCAGATCGCGGGACCGGGCCGCGTGTAATGAGAATGACATAATATAACCTCAAAACGATACCGAAAGCGGCGCGGCGCGCCTCGTGGACACCACGTTGCGCGCTCCGCCGCGCCGCCGTCTCTTTCGCGCGCGCGGCAACCGTACCAAGGTCGCGTTTCTCATTCGCGTGTCGATCCAATCGTACGCGCCGGCTGCATACGAGTTGTTTGGTAGATCGGTATTATAATGAATGTGAAAGGGAAGTCATTAATGATTGAACGATGTCATTTTCGCGGTTCGCATTATATACGGTCGTTTCCTTTAATCAGTAATAATAGCGTGAAACATGTTTTTTTTTTATTTCAAATTCATTAGTAGTACTAGGTTATGAATAATATGAAATATTACACAGCACACTGTTTGTTATAAAACGTTAAAAACACGTTTTTAATTAACAGACACAAGCAAAAGGATACTTATTTCATGTGTTTGTAAGTTTAAATATCACTTGCTATTACGGCGAAGGAAAACATCGTGAAGAAACTGCATACCTTGAGTTCTAAAAAAAATATTCTCTAAGGCGTGTCAAGTCTGTCAACCCGCACTTGGCCAGCGTGGACAGCCCTCTCATTCTGAGAGGACACCCATGTTCCAACAGTGGAACGAAAAAGGGTTGATATCGAAGATGTTTTATTTTTTATAAACATTCCAAAATAATGATCGACAACATATTCAATACATTGTAAAACAAATTTTTTACAGTTTTTTTATTGACACCCCTATAATCGTCTCCAATTTTTTTTTTAAATATTTCCCAATGAATATGTAACATAAATAAAATTGTGATCCATTGATATAACTAAATTTATAACATTTCGTTTATTAAACTATCATACGTTGACATTCAACTTGTTAAAAATACTTATATCAGAACCGAATTATAACGATTACATTTTGTTCGCTCACATAATACTTTAAGCATTACGCTCAAGCGACAAATGATTAGATTACAATGTGTGTTAACAAGCGAATCATCCATCGCAACATGTCTTACTTTATAGCAAATTTATTTTATAAATTACTTGTGTTGCAACTTGGAACGTCGTTCGATGTATCAGTGTCACATTACTATTTAAATATCACGCGCAAAATAATGCCATTCTTTTTACATTTTTCTAATAAGAATGACATTCATTACGTAAACCCGCTGCTCTAGAGGCAAATTGGGATACTTTACGGATGAACGACAAAACGAAACCAAACTCACACAGAACTCGCCGCCGTGACGTGCGATCGATCATCGTGTTCCAATGGGTGGGGGCGTGGGTATCATTAAAAAGGGCTCGTTGGGCCAACTGCGGCCCCCACGCGGGGCTCTTAGCTCCGGCGATAACAATAATAACGATGCAAGTGAGCTCCATGTTGGGACGTACATATTGCTCGCGAGTACCAAAATGGCGACGTCGATTGTGCAGCGTTGCTGATCCGGATACGGTTCTAGTTCACTCCTTATGATGACATGTTATTTTTCTTTTTATTTTATGTTTAACTATAATTTTTATATTAGGCTGTTGGATTATCTAATAAATAAATAAATAA
>DWEI01002800.1:0-13714 GCA_018245875.1 Mysoria ambigua | reverse complement strand
AAGGTTTTACTCCGATCTCCGATAGATAATGATAATATTATATTTATTGGTAACTATAATCACATATTTTTTATTTAAAATCTTGGTTACATAATGTTAATAACTTGGCTACCACCCTATTATTTGTTGTTCTCTAATTGTTTCTATCAAATAAGCCAAATACTGACTGACTGACAAATACCGAGTGATGGGGGAATCAGTAGTTTAGGCAATTGACGTGTATGTATGAAGTGAGTGATGAATGTAGGAGAAGCGCGACAGATCTGTAACGATCGAGATTATCGGAACTCGGTGTTCTCTGCCTTCCCCACGATGGACCTGGTGTGTGTTAAATGTTAAATTTATAAACGGCCATAGTGTGGTGTTATTTTGGATGTGGACTAAAAATGTACCTTTTGGAGGAAGTTAGGAAATAGAAGACTCCGAGAGCGATAAATTTTGGTTTTCGTCACTTGACGGCGAAGGATTACCTCAGCTAAGTGGTGTGAGAAGCTTAGGAGTTTCAGGCTAAATAATTTACCTTTCATAGTGAATCATATTTCTGCCTGATTATATATGCATCGGTTTAATTTTGGTGTTTCAACGAATCAGCCAGACTGGTAACGATCCTATATTACGCTCTTCTTCATAAGTTCTCGCCGATTGCAACAAGATCGCGGCGAAATATTAAACGTACTTCTACCTAAATTATAACGGCCAATGCTAAGAAAAATCCGAGTACTAGAAATCTAGTGCGACTCGGAATCAGCGTCCATATACAGCCCCACAAATGTTATTTGAACGGATTTTTCCAGCTCGCTTTACCTTTTAATAACCCCGAGCGCTTGCTCCAGCGTCATAACTCACGGCCGTTGCGTGCCCAGCATTGCGGCCTCGCCGCTGCCGCCCGCTGCGTGTGTGGGTGTACCTAATTTACGTCGCTACTACGCTTGTCACACACTTGACATAACGACCTGTACGACAGTACATCTCAAGTCACTTTTAGGCAGCAATTAACGTATAATAATTGTATATAGTTGTAGTTTAAGTATGAATCGTTGACAGGACGAATAGGATGTGTATTTGTATTTTTAATGTATTGTATTGAACATAAAAAATATTATATGGCGACGTGAAAAACGTTCCAAAATATGTTGTACATTTTTGTATTGAACATAAAAAAATGAGCAGTAATGTTAAATATTATATTAATTTAACATAACCAAATATTCGTTATGGGAATACAAAGATAATCAAATTTAATAGAAGTTTCCACTTAAAGTCTATCCCGGGCATTATTACTACCGGCGACGAAGATGAAGTATCCTTAATTTAACCTACCTACCTACCTTACCCTTCAAACTCACTGCTTATAAATGTTCTTTAATATGCAATATATATTACTACCATATGAAAAGGTATTGAATCATCTTTAGGCATAAGCTTTCGAATATGTATTTTTATTACTGCAAAGTAAGTTTGATATAAAACAAGGTGTATTAAATAAGTATTATTAAAAAGCAACATTTGTTAATTTCACACAACAGTTTCACACAACTAATGTTAAATTTATTCATAACATTTCAACGGTTAAATTTGTTTTCACAACTTTTTTTATTTCTCATCTACTATCTTAAAGATTAATAATATATTCACAATTAAAACGCCGCACGCAACTCAGTATACGTCATACTAGTTGCTCTTACGAAACTACGAATGTCTACGTTACTACAATGGCTCACGTTACTACGACGGTCTACGCCACTACGACGGTCTACGCCACTACGACGGTCTACACCACTACGACACTATGTGCTACGCGTGTCGAGGAATGCATACTACGCGCTTCTTGACACTAACTGTCATTCGTGTTCAGACTTCATCATCACATAATTTACATTCCTTACTCGTGGATAATGTACGGCGCAATACGCGCTAGTAATTAATTAATTATTTAAGGCATGGAAGCATGCAACACTCATCTGCCAACCATTCAAAGTTTTAAGAGCTTGTTTTTAAAAATTTCAGATAATTCAATGCAAATATAATTTTAAAATGTTATCGAAATTATAATTGGTTCCTTTAGATGTACACAGTGAGAAATATTTTTTCTTCCCTATTTTATTAACGGATGTTTTGTTTAAACCTAAGTGTCATTTATTGTCTTTCATTAAACAGCGACTCTACATTCATGTATCTACGCTGTGTACCTTAGAATTAGCTATCTCACTAATGCATTGCGGGCGGCGAGGGAGTGAGTCGGCCATACAGCATACCACCCGACCGAATTTCTGTTTGGACAAACAGTTACACTGTAAAGCCATTACGTATAGCATTGATACAAAGCATAAAACTTTTGAAAGTGCACATTTCAATAAACACTTCATCACTTTTGAATAGTTGGTTGTTTTAAATTTAATATTTTTATTATTATACCGCTCACTCGTCGAATGGTTGCAAGCGTGGCTTATTAATCGTGAGGTTGTTCGATTCTAGGAAACTATTGAACTTTATTAGCTTAGATTTTCTCAGAAGAAATTTCTAGTAGTGGTTTCGAGTCTGGATTTGTACTCGGTGTATGAAAATAAGTTCACCTCCTATTTTATTCTAGGAGGTGAATGTATTACCTACGTAAGAGGTAAAGATTCCTCTGTCTACTAGTACGTGGATTACAGGCGTAATGTTATGTTATCATAACAATAACTTCTTGATAAGCGACAATTGAAGTTATAGATCATATGCAATCAGTTCAGAAGCACTACGACTGACGTCAAATCGAACTTAGTAATATTCGAGGAGGGTGTTTGTTCCAAGTTTTATGAAACCACTGACAGCCCACCCATTCTGTGCTTTGGTCAACATTTATTTACCTTATTACGTAAACTTCGTTCTGTATGAAATTAAAAGTTACTTCATTAAGTTCATGCATTCATTCAATAAATCAATTTAATTAAATCTATATGTCAGAATGCATAATCAATTAATTTTGTAAATATCGTAAAGTATCCGTCGCGTAGTAACTTTAACGTAACTTCACGCCTGTAATCCCCAAAGAGTTAGGCCAAGGAATGCAGAACACTTCCACTTTTCACCGGTTACGTTTACGTCTCGCCATGGAATAGGTGAGCCTATTGCCATGCATCGAGCACACATCCAGACTCCGAACTACTACTAGAAAATCTAAATAAGAAAATTTTAATTATATACGACTCGGGAATCGAACCCGGGCCCTTCCGATCGACAATAGCACTCTGTTGCATAATGTTGTTGATAATTCCTTAATATTTTGGAGTTCAATTAATTGATAGTTGTCTCCATCTGTCCCGAACGATTTCAATGCCACTGTTCCAATACTAGATCTACATAATGATACTATCGGCCGGCATGTTCCGTGCTGTATTGCGTTATATTCCATAGACGCGGCGTAATCTCATTTTATGCTGACATCGATCAAGAGCTGCTATGACGCAACTTGACCTATATACGAAGCTATCCGGGAAAGAACACAACGAGCGCCACGTTTTATTATCACATCCGGTGTTCCTTCGGGAAATACCGGGCGCGGAAACGGCGGCGTGCTGCGGCCCACGGCTGGATGGCCGGCGGAATTGATTATCGTAATGTTGCGTCCGACCGCCGCGGTGGAATTAGTTTCGCTGATGTAACAATTTGTGCAGATGAAATGTTTATTTATTAATTTTATTTTCATCTCGTATTGATTTCAATTTAATCTATCGAATGTCATCCCTACCTAACGCTCTGATATATAAGTGTAGACAGCTATAAGTGCGCTGATATGTGATATTATTGATTAACCTTTTATAACCGCCTTGCAAACCCCGGGTCGAGCAATATTGGATTTTTCTAATTTAGAATTTGTAGTAGTCGCTCGGAGTCTGGATATGTTGTGACCGGTGTGTGACAATACATTCACCACCCATTCCATAGTGGGACGTAAACGGAACGCTGAAATTGGTGAAAGATAAGAACATACTACACTCTTCTGTCTATCTCATCGGGGATTATAGGCGTCATTACGTGTAGAAACGCATCGGCCGTCGCTACTGCGCCTTGCAACTAACCGGTAACAAATCGTTCATTGAAAACAAATGGATTGCCTCCCGCTCCTCTAATCCCGGAAATCAACAATTAATTAGATTCGATTTTCACTAATTACAGCAATTTTGAACCCTATCGTGTTAGTTTGGTATTATTTTGGCCGTATTCTTGATGATTGGTTTTAATACATGAATGCTACACTTTATGGAATGATTTAAGATAATGACGTGTTATATATCGCATGTAGTGTCTTGTAGTGTACGCCTCTAAGACTACTACTTTAAATTGCAATGGCAGGTGTAACGTCACTGGTGAACCGTGGGAGTCTATTATATACTCTGCTTACCGGTTCTAGGATTACAAGCGTGATGTTACGTTTAAGATTCATACAGATATTGGATGTTGTCCCTCTTTTCATCATAATCTATACTTTCTAATATTACTCTCAATTGCCTAGTCAGTTTAGTTCATATCGTAACATGTGTTTTTTTCTAAATCGTAGTATATTTTTACTTACAAATTTGACATAAAACCTGGCCGACAAACTCGCCACCGCTGTTATGTTGTGACGACCCACCTATGCCTTTTGTTACATCATACACAGTTCTCGTGCGTAACCACTCGTTTAGTTGATAACATTACGCGAAATTATATGACTTCGTTAGAAAATTCTGCCACTACAATCTTGAACCTGGCACGCCCTGACATATCAAATGTAAATGTTTTTTTACCTTTGTGTGTAAAGGTTCTCAAAACAACAGCACGCCATTACCCACACGCGTACCGCCGCCATTACGTTTTGTTTATAAACGTAACAATTTTCCCGATAAACAGCGACGCAGTTTTTTTGTGAATTTTATCGCGCGAACAATTGAATGTTACGACCGTAAGAGATAAACTACGGGCGGACAGTCGTATGCGATGCAATTACTAAGAAATTCCGATAAACTTGGAACACACGTGTGGGTAATTTTTTGATACACAGATACCGGTCAGATATGCTCGCCTCATTGAGGAATCAACACGTCAGGTATTAAATATGGTACGAGTACATGTTTATAGCGAGTACATGTTTATAGCAGTAAACAGTTAAAAACATACCAATATGAGATGAGCATTGATTTAGTTTACCCTCAAGAATATCACAAGTAATTCTTTTCTCTATGTCACCAAACTATATGGGTATTGTAACATGCCGTTTAGAACCATGGAATAAATTTGATACAATATGGGGTGCAAAAGCGAGGGTAGACCGTGCCGGTGTAAGTGACAGCCCTTGTACTTGAAACGATCTGGATCGTTGGAGGTAGAATAGGTTACCATTTATATAGACCCATTCAATACTAGACTGTCTCGTTGGCGGTAGACGGTGGCGTGACTGCTGCCAGAACACCTGAGTTTGATTCTTGGGTCGGATTCTACTGCATTTTCTTAAAAAAAATATTGATATTTGTTGTAGTGGTTCAGAATCTGTATTTCTGATCAATTTGTGGCAAAAGGCTCATCACTATCAATCCGTGGTGAAGCTCAACGTAACTAATTAAACATGATGGTATACATATTTCTGCCTACTCTTTGGGGATTATAAGCGTCACTTTACGTTTCGTTTTCTCTTTTATTCCTTTATTTCGGATTCAAGAATTAATATATATACGTTAGGTTAGGATCCTAACGTATCCTTAAAGGTCAGCATGATTTTCGTCTTCCTCAAATTATTATGTAATTAATATTAGGCAAGGTAAAATTAGCCCCGTACCAGAACTACAAAGATTCGACCTAATGTTTTTCGCAGCCGGCTGAACAGTTTGTCTTATTTGTTTTTCCACATTTGCTTATTTCCGCCTGGCTTGGCGTGGCGTCGCTCAGATTTTGACCTTTAACGCTCGTTGAGCAGTGCCCATTATTAACGCTCGTTTCATTTCCATTTTTTCATAGACACACTATGTAACTAGCCTGAATACTTAATTATCGACTTAAACTTGCACTCAAAAAAATATTTATTTTATATAATTCTTAATGCAGGAAGTAAAGTTAATAGATGGAATGTATTATTCATCTATCCTATTTAATTCAAGTAAAGCTTATTCACGTTAGGCTCTAAAGCTTACATTCGATTTAAAATATACTCACTTGCTTAGTAAAAGAGAATTAGTCAATGCAAGTTATCTAAACATGTGCCAGTTCTCAAAGGAAGTCCAATTTAAAGCAGTACCGTTCCGACTCTTTCAACTGACGGAGCCAATACATTTGAAATTGGCAAAAGCCAATTTGTAACGGCGTCGCTTCAAAAGACTTGCGCACGTTATAGATAAGCTAAACCTTCGAGTAATTTTCGAAATAACTACATACGTGCTACGAACAGCTACGAACGCTACGCCGAATAGGTTTGAGTTCGTTGTGAAGAAGTAAAATATTTAATTTGATGTAAGTAATTTTGGTCATGTTAGGAAGAAATATTGAACTAAGTAACACGATATGGAGCATGAAAATTTAATGGGTTATCAGAATTTCAAGAAATCGGAACGCGTGTGTAATAGAAAAATTAATCTAGAAGAGTATTGAATCTGAAATATTTGGTACTCAGTACTCTCCACGTACAAAATCGATTAAGTCAAGAGAGATCTTGATATTTCTAAGTATATTACAGTAGTTTTCCTGTTGCATAATATAGTTGAAACACCTACTAATATTGTCAGTACATACATACATACATACGTATGTATAACTCGCATAGAATAAAAGTGCGATGAAATTTCCTCCCGCGCCGAGCACTCGTATAGTAATCTAACGGAGATTGTATTGCTGCTGTTATCCGTATAGTCGCAGTTGCTCGATTGTATCCAGTATCCAATATTGTCCATAGCTGCTCATGTTGTTGGACAAAGCAATATTTTAATTGTGAAAAACAAAATATATAAAAATAACCGAAACCAGAGCTCTCTAGGTTTGGGAATTATTTTTATTCTTTGCTTACATTAGTTTGATTAATTCTGTCTATAGTTTAAATTACATACCTGCATCCATATCTCCATAACAGCTCACTCACGGGGTAGGCCGAGTTCTATCTAATTCATGTGAAAAATTCAAATTCAGATTTTTGTATTTATTATCTAAGACAACAAGAACGTTCATTTCATAATTTATAGCGTAAGTCAAAACAAAACTCCGTGCATGTTATTGTACAGTCGCAAAGCTCTAATCAAACACAAATAGGGAAACAAGCCAACTCGTGTTGTAGCGCTGTTTCGCCAAAACGCCGCTGATTTGTTCCAACAAACCGCCAACACTACTTCACAACAGTACATATAAAATTTTGCAACGATACTTACAAACGTTCTCATTTTATATCTTCCATTGACGGTTTCGTATGCGGAGTACGGCTACAATGCAAAGGTGGCAAACGATGGAATTAGAGTATGTAGATAATGTAGAAGACAAAGTTGTAGATTTTATACGGGTACAAGTTCAAAACTGAATACGCGTTTATAACACTAGGTTAAACGCTATTGGAAGACAACGGGCACCGATAATAGTCGGTTTACGGATATTGGATCTAGGAGAAAACTATTTGCTAGCAAAATGGCAAACTGCATGAAATTGTTTCTATAATATAATATGCAGCTTATCAAGATAACGGCCTGCGAATTGGGGTTTAATGGAGATTATGTTTCAAAGTAACATTATTCTATCTCTAATCTCAATTAAAAAAAAATTATAACCACAAAAAGTACTCAATCACTGTTATAATTATCGTTTTCTACGTAATGTATATCAACGTGGAGAAATGGGAACGTTATTGTTTTCTGAATTCCACAGAAAAATGTGTACGGAGTTTTTTTGTTTTACCATAATAAAAATCCATTTGTGACCCGAGAGCGGACTCGTGGTCAACAGTGTAAGCATGAAATGTTGTTGATGACGATTGAAGAACAGTACTGTTTAACTTGTTAAACATGCATAACCTAAGCTATTGATTTGCTAACTGTGAAAAGGGTAAACAATATTCGAGAATCATTGATGGTCGAACCAAAAATTAACGTTATGTTACGTAACGTTAATTGTAGTCTCTGAAGAGGTAATCAGGGGGGACTGTAGTTTCACCAATGTAACTACTTTCACGTCCCACTATGGAATAGGAAGATAGGCCTTTTGCTGTTTGCCGAACCCATTCTAAGAATCTCTACTAATTTTTAATTGAAAATGTAAGTTAGAAAAATCCGTTTGTAACGGACTCGCGATTTAAAAGTAGGACCTCGAATAGGCCTGCAACCACTAAAGCGACGACGATGGTTTTACTTTTTTTGTGACCAATCTATTAGCCTCGGGAGTGGATGTAGTATTGAGCGCCTATGAGTAGGCCAGACTAGGAGCATGCATTACGCCCCAATTAAATCCCACGGTAATTTGGTACAATATTCATGTTGACGTTTTTAATATTCAGATTAATAGTAAATCTCCGTACGTGGTGATATGTACTAATAGTTCTAAGAACCACTAATTATTTACTTATATAAATATATGTATTTTCATTATTTTTTTTTATAAATAAGAAAGTCGTATATTAATGGCTTCTAATTTTCCCGAATTGTATAACATGGAAATATTCAAGTCAAGGGTGAATAGACACTTTCCAGGCAAGCTACATCTTGCTCCTCAGCAGTGTTCCGCTTTCCATCGTAGTTAGAGACGAGTCTATCGCTAAATAAATAATTTAAAAACCTAGACAAGTGATTTGTATTTCTAATAAGTTTCTAAGGTTATCATGTTAGAGTTAATTTAATTGATTTAATAATATGTGATTTTGTAAGTTCACGCGTAAGCTTTGGTCGCCGGACTTCGGGAATACCTATTGAACCATTTCATTAAACGAGGTACAGATAATGAAAACATTACACATGTCATACAACTAATAACGCATTTACATTCTACATATATTTGTTTCTACAAATATTTGTTGATCAATAAAATATAACTGTTAATGAAGTGTTAATGATAATAATAAATAACTGAAGAAGTCTTTAGTAGATCTTGTGCGCTTACGTAAAATCTAAGCATGTCTACGGATACGTAAATGGATGCGGATGCGTAAACGTCTTCGGATGCGGCGTGTTTGTATGCGAATATTTTCAATTCAAAACACATTAATGGCCGCTACTAGTAAATTATCGTTACGTTAAAATTGTGTGATTTCTAGAAGCGCACAGTAACTGCACGCATCGGACATCCGGAAACTAATTTACTCGTAAAGTAATTACTGTTAAAATACACTGTACGACCGTCATATGTAAATAAACACACATTTGCCGCGATAAAAGTTTATAATGACACCGAGGCGGACGACGAGGCCGGGCAAATATACACGGCAAAGAGGCATACGCTTGTAATTGTTATTTTTTAATTTACTAGCAGAAATTACCTCAATTGCTGGAAAACAAAAAAATACTTTTAATACCTTTGTACACAACAAGATATATGGCGTATGTATATATAATAATATTTTTTATTTCTTTTTCTATCATTTTCATTAGCTTTGTAATAACGTTCAATTTCATGGGACTGTATATTCAAATCGTACATAAACTAAAACAGAGAAGCACACTAAAACGAAGTCTATATAACTTGGAAGCATACCTAAAACTTTCATTAATCTTAAGCTGTATCTTAGACTATTCGCACTTAAGTGTCGCAGTGCAATATATTCCAGACTCTGCTTAGATCCCCCGATACCCCTATCTAGTACTAGAATGTAAAAACAATTGCAAGCACCTTATAATAAATGTACATCGTTCACGACTGATACAATATTACTATGTACGACACGAGTATTAAAGTTACACTGGACTTAATGGTTTTAATTTAATCTGTCCTCGATATCAAAGCGGTACGCGTGGAACCAGAACTCCGGCATAATAACCATCAATCAAGCAAGTGCAACCGAACATGAGAGGCGAATAAATCGCGGTGGAGTCGCGTCGCGTCGGTCGCGCGTGCTTGCGATAGACGCGCGATAAGGCCGCGCGGCAGCCCGCGCGCGCCGCCCCGACTGGTGTAATGAATCGGCTGGTTTTCCAAAAGATCCTTTGAAAAGATATCCCTTCAACTAAAAGGTATCTATCTGTATACGAGAATTTATAACTCACAATTTCAAATTGACGGTAACATGTAAATATAGTGAAGTAGCCTGCTGCAACATTCCATTAGTATACTCCAACTAAAAACAGTCTTTGTATCGTCGTATCGAGGATTTATTTACTCATGAAATCGCCGTAGTGAATATTTGAATCCTACAAAAACCTATATTTTATCAGAGATAAAAAACACCTTGTCGTTCGTTCGCCTCTTAATTTATGCGAAATCTCGTACAAAACCAGGTAAAATTGTAAATACTTGACAATTGAACATACAAATATAAAAAAATGGCCACATAAACTTATAGTAGGATACAATCTGACGTAGTATTTGCAGTGCAACCTACATAAATCACCCCTGTAATAAAACACCGAGGAGGTAAGCATAGCAGCATAGACCACTCCCATGTTTCACCAGTAAAATTTACATCTCACTATGAAATAGGTGGTGAGCCTATTGCCATGCACCGGCCATTAGGTAGCAGTACAATGTGATGTAAATATTTTATATTTTACCAGGCTACTAGGGGACTTTCTGATGGCACTCTGTCCTATATCCAGCAGTGGATTGAGATAGGCTGATAACAATGATGATGACGTTAATGATAATAACGGTGATAACCATGCATTTTTTATGAACGGTAAACCACTGTACAACGTTGTTCTACCTTGTGCTGTATTCATAACTATTCGTGTAGGCAACGTTATCTAATTATTGGCTAGGCTGTATGCTTGAAGCGTCCCGAAAAAGTCCCAGTACTATTATTAGAAGGTGCTACCTACGGACCTACCCACGCTCAAGCTGCTTAACGTGCCGTTAATCATCTGTTACTGGCGATAAAAACACATAGTGTTAACGTTTTCACTGTAAAATCACTCGTTACTATTGTGTTATATTATCCATTAGTTTTAAAAACAAATAGTCAGCATAACAAACACCCGGTTCCATATTAAAGCTTATCTAAAAATGTAAACGCGTTATCCGCAGCGCAAAGCGAACAAAACTCCGCCCGCGCCGTGCTCCGCCCTATCTCGCGGAATGAAGCTCCGCTCGGACAATATGGCTGGTTGTACGTAATGTTCCCGTTCTTTTGTGGCGTTAATAAACAGTGATACGCCATTGTGCTCTACCTCTGCGCTTTAATAAGATCATTGAAATGTTTTTGATGTACTATTTATAATAGACTTTTTTTGATTCTATGTCACAAGAAGTGCTTGCTGAATGATAATGTGGGGGTGCACTAGGCTCCTTTGCTTACCTCTTCGGGAATTACAGTTAAGTATGACGTTACATTTTGAAAATTGGCAATTGTAACAAGTATTAACTTATTCCGATAATATTAAATTGCTTCTAACTGATAAACTAGGTTATCCAGATCATGCATACAGTTCAAACTGGTCGATACTACTGCCACACTTTTTTATACCGCGAAGAAATTGAAACACAACTTGTGTTTTGTCCTGAAGTATATTTTACTTGCCCAAATATGGGACCACTTATATTAGAAGCCGCCATTTCAATCCTCATAAGTACCACTATATCTTTTTTATTTTATTTAGCAATGGGTTCACGTATGACCATTATCAGCTGATGGAAAACGAGGTGTAGCCTAGGATGTAGCAAGCTTGCCTAGAGTGAGTCTAGAATAATTGCAACTCCGTCTGTAACGCACTCCGATTATGGAACATACATAAAGGAAAATACTGACTTGGGGATTTTTAAGTCCTTTTACTAAATGAAGAATAATTAAAGGCTTATTAATAAGTAATGCTAACTAAACTAGCTTACTCTTGACAGTTGTACTCTTACCGATATGCTAAGTTTATTAGCACATTGATAATGAAAGTTAATTGTGATTGTTCCGTGCCCTGGTGCTATTCTCAGCACAAACATGCGCGACACATTGTATACATAACGGGGGTCTATTACGAACATGTAGTGCATATTTCAAATATTTGGTCATTACTCTATTCACGTTATATTTTTATAGCTAAACTTTTCGTAAACGCACTCGTGTGTTATCATCGTTATCATCAGACTGTTGCAGTGCCGCTACTGGAAATGGGCCGCCGCTAAAGGTTTATATCCATAATCCCCACGCTGGACATGCAGATAGGGGATCGCAGAGCACATAGATCAGTAAGTGTTTATTATTTTTTCAATATCCAATTTTCTGGAAATTTTAAATATAGATAAAAATAAAATAATATTTCCCATTACATCGCTCGCAGTTTATCTAAGCGTGCGACAGTCTGCAGCGTTAAACGGACGTCGCTCCGAGTGGCGCCACGGACACTGCGCTCCTGTGTTTCTAGTGAATCTCCATTTTGTAAATGCGACTCTATTGTGTAGCCTACATACGTGTTTCAACAATTTTGTATTGGATAGTCTAGACTTTAGATTGCTACGTGTTCATTTTCTCGTCAAAGCATGTCTTGAAGACTTATGTACTTGCCAACTTTCGTATTGCAGTGGCAGTCGTCAACAATGACGGGTAAATAGTAACAGGAATATGTTTGCTTCTTTATGTACAATCCATACTTTAAAAAAAAATTCTACATTGTACATTTTCACATACATATATGTATTCACTGTGAAATAAGTCGAACGATAACAATTTCATCATATGGTAATTAATGACCAACACCAAAAGATCTACTTAACTTGAGCACTCTTCAAACTCTACCAATCACTTGAGGAGCGTCCGAATCAGTGTTAAATGTCGGTGCACTCCAGAAATCCCACCTAGTACCCAACTGCGTTCGCTCCGAGTGAACCAAACAATTACCTTCATAAACAGAACCTCCCGACGCTGCCTAATTTATAATTCATGCCGCCTCCCCGCCACCCCCCACCCCGTCCCCTCAATCTCCCGTCTCCTCTGACGGCTACGCTCCGTGTACTCGCGCACTCTTGATACATGTTGTTCACTGTTATACACACGACTCTGATAAATATCTCGCTAAATGTTAATCGTTAACTATCATTTTTTTACCATGTGACTTTCACACTGAAGCGATCAGTTACTTAAGTATGTACTACCATACCTCAGAGGGAATTTCAGCTAGGTAGTATAAAATGTAGCATGTTTAAACAACATATCTTTGGGTTTGAAAGGTAACTAATGTCACGCAAGACATAAGCGTTGTTCGAGTTAAGGACGAGTCAGAATTGTGTATGGGCTGCAGGTGGCATTCAACATTGATACACTTATAACTCCGTAGCATAAGAACCCTGTCTCTTCACTAGTTACAAGGTCCAATGAACATCTATCCATCCAGCATCCATCCATCCATCCATCCAGCAACATACGACGTGATTTAGTGACTATCAACTTAATACAATCCACAATCAGATGAAATTACATCCCCTGTTATAGGTAGAAAAAAGGAAATTTTTATCAAATATATATAGAGTTGTATACATGTACATACATACGTAGGAGTATGTTATGTTTCTGTATACAAGTGAAGGATCGAGCATCGTGGCACGCTCTGGGGGAGGCCTATGTTCAGCAGTGGACAGCTATAGGCTGATGATGATGATG
>DWEI01002799.1:0-13716 GCA_018245875.1 Mysoria ambigua | reverse complement strand
TAACTGGTGAATCGTGGGAATGTTCTGCATTCCTCTGCCTACCTCTTCGGGGATTACAGGCGTGAAGTTACGTTTACTAATATGACAATTAAAATAAAATACCCACATGCAGATGTAGTAATACTTGACACAATATAAGAGTTGTCATAGTTTTATGCTATGCTATGTTATTTTATAGTGCTTGCCTTTGAATGCTGTCTGTCATATTTGATGTAAAGCGAGACGCGGTCTAGGACGTAGCACACTTGCCTAGGAAGTGCAAATAAAATCTATTCCCCTAGTAAGTATATACAAGTATTTCCGTACGCGGTGTGAGGGGTTGTGTTCTGCGAGCCCCAAACCGCATGCCTAGCGTAGGGATCATGGGAAACCCCTCGAGAGAACCCTATGTTCAGCGGTGGACTGCAATAAGTGGATGGCGATAGTCAATAAAGAAACCTAACGGTCTACAGTTTGAATGACTCACATGTATATGACGTGCTAGTACATTCTATCGCAAAGTTCTTGTCTATTTCATATTTTGCGATTTTATCACCACTAAATAAGTTTCGTAATTCTCGCACGGCTCTCACTATGTGACCAGAAACTCATCAAACTAGATGATCTACGAGCCAGCGCTATCGTCTCGACAATCGGTTAATCGAGCAAGTTTCGTGAATCTGTGGGGCATTAACAGAAGTTGGTCGTCCTATCAAATTTTGTTATCCACATGCATAATCACGTTTCCCGTGTCAGTGGGCGGACACGAATATTTCTATTAACTACGGGCTTGATCAGGATTAGCGAGTCGGAGTGCCAGTAGGCTGATCACATCTATTACATTTGTCTGACTTAGATTTTCTAACTTGAAATTTCTACTAGTGGCTGGGTGTCTGGATTTGTCCCCGATGTATGCCTATCATACCTCGACCTACCTCTACGGGGATTATCGGCACGATGTTACGTTTTGGAGCTATCAAAATCATTTTATATAGATATATAAACATTTCACATAAACATTTCTCATATGACCAAAGATCAAAACCAAACGCGAGAACCATTAGCGGAGTGCCACATACTTGTGTATCAAAACAGGAGTAAAAAATGTATATACATACGAGTACATATGAATAAGCTCTGTCTCCGCCGACCTCGATACGGATTACTGACTTCGTGTTTCAATTCCTGCACTGATATAACGTGTACACATCTTTCATTGTGGTGACAAACATTTCATCACGGCTGTGTCTAGTCGTATAGGTAGGCAGAGGAGTGTAATACATACGCACGTTACACTAGCCACGTGAGCTTACTGTTTCCCAAGGGTATTTATAGCCGAAATAATTTACTCAACCCGAGGCCGAACTCGGGATCTTTTGATCTCACCTCTAAGCGGACGAGCAAAAATCATGTAAACGACAAGCGATATATTAGATCCCGCTCGATGGCAAGGCACAATGTGTACTAAGATATACTGATGCCAGTATTACGAGATGATACTTAATCGTTTGTTACGAACATCATAATCCACATAGTATTTTTATATTAGAATTAGCTTAAGAAAAATCATCGTCGTCATTAAACATACTACATATTTACTATACTACTGGTATTTGCAAAGGTACAGGAACCACTTATACCTGATGTCCCATTAGTCTGATTAAACGTTTTTGAATTTTAGAAAAAGCAGTTTCAGAAAAAGAATTTTGGAGATAAAATTTAAAAGTAGTGTCTCAGTGAGAAATTATCGCAGAGACAGGCGTCGATTATACCACTGTGAAATATTTAATGGTAAGGTTGCACTTAAATTACATACAGGGGAGGATCGCTCATACCTTATAAGTCCTTTTTTCCATTAAAAATGGACCACTAACACATTATGAGGCAAAAAGAATTAAAAGTACATGGTTATAAGTCAAAAGTCCAAAAATTTTAAGGTTAACCGTGGATTAAAATTGAAAAAACTAATTTGTTGTTGTACAATGCTTTCCATTTTCTACATTTTAACACGCGTTAAAAAGTTATGGAATAAAATTAAATTTCAGGTTTATATCGAAATCAATATATAGACTCAGTACATGAATCCGACTTTAGTATAACGCGATTAAGCTGACAAAGCACTGAATTTCAGATTTATGTTCACTTATTTTTATTCCGTGCGCTACTCGAAATGCAATTGTTAGCGTCACACAATGGCGCGGGAAAATGTATAACGATAAAAATAGAATGCGTGACGTACAGCGGGTTGGAAAAAATACCATATAACAAGTATATTTTATAGAGCAGTATTAAGTATACTACACATGAACATGGAACTAGCAAGATCACATATATTACAAAATTAAGCAAAGCGAAAAATTCGTGTGAAATCTTTTATATAAAAATAGTTTTTCGAAGAATCATACTCGTATGCCTATTGGCTTATTCATTAATATTGTTACGATAATACATATCACCATTGATTGCCTTGTTGGTCATGTTGGTTGCAATTGCAACTGCTAATCGGGAGGTCCCAGGTTTGATACCCGGGTGGAACACTACTAAATTTTCTAATTTAGTATTTCTAGTAGTCGTTCGGAGTCTGGATGTCTGGACGAATCTAGATAGGCTCGTCATCTATTCCATTGTGGGACGTAAACGTAACTGGGTAAGTGATGCATTCTTCTACCTGCCTCTTCGGGGCTTACAGGCGTGAAGTTACGTTTCACCAAAGTTGACATCAATTTAAATATGTGTATGCATTATATTCAATTTGAGAAGGCATGCATTATATTCTATTTAATAACAGACTGAAGAACGTGCTGTGGATATCAGAAATATGTTAAGAAAGGCACAGTGAATTTTTATGTCGGTTTTTCACATGGAATTTAGTGTAGGTAGATGTAGAGTTACAAATACGTAGAGCTGACTCGTAACTAAAATGAAACGCTCGTAGTGGAGTTGAAACTACCACACTATATAACAAAAGGCGTGTTGTTGTTAGGCGGAATTCTGTATTTGACAATGATGTTTAAATTGCACACATACAGAGCTCCAACTATATTGACTGTAACTTTGCTGCACCCGAGGAACAACCGCCCTTTACAAATACGTTTGCGCTGTATGTAGCAGGTAGTATTAATGTCAATTTACTTGAGAGTCTTTGTGACGTAAAGTGAAAGCTTAGCGAAGCTCGATAAGCTACGCTAAGTTATTGGGTAAGTTGACGAAAACGAACGTGTTATTTTGTTAAAAACAAAGATAAGCGAATGTTTTTTTGAAATTGGTTCTGTTAAGGGAATTATATACATATATATTCTTCCTCTTTCTTCAGTGCCACAACTTTTTGAGGGTCTTGGCTGCCTTAACAATCTTTTCCATTTCGCTTTGAAATATTCGTTTTGTTTGCGGAATAGTAAATATTTAATAGTCAGCTTGCCATCCACGGGCCCTGAGGTCAGTTCTTGCGTTTATCTTTTAAGAAAATTTGAGTATTTCAAAGATTAAATGTCAATTGTTGAAATGTAGTAAGGCAACTTGCGCACCTTAGATCTACATCTCAATGACATTCATAACGATTATGCTACAAATATTATTGACACTTTTTCAAAATTAATAAGCCCCAGTATAATTCTACGATACAGCCTTGTTCTATAAAGTTATATATGTATATGCCAAAACGTTCTTTAAATTAACATTTTATGTGTCACCAAAGACATTTCACCTTAAATAAAACGGTGGTAAATGTGTCGGGAATAGGCTCTTTGTGGTTTACATCAGATATTAAAATTCCCCGAAGTTTCGCCCGACACCTGCGTTTCCGGCTGCCACGAGCAAACTTTGAATATGTATGATAAACGGACTCTATGTTGCCTAGATGTGACATTTTGAGTACGTGTTTTTTATTTATTATACAAATATTTTCATTGACGTTAAGTTACATTAATTACATTTCTATGAATTATTCAGATATACGACAGAAAAATGTCTATAAAATATGTTTTAGAAATACGCATATTAATTTGGAGACTCGGCGAGGTGAATGTTTTTAATAATAGAAATTTTGACATTGTCCTATTGTATTGAAACCATTTTTATCAGAACAAAGCCGGTGGTATCAGACTGAATCAGGTTGAACAATTTATTTCTACACATATGAATGAATATATGGATTTGAAAACTATATATTGAAAATACCGTTTTTACAAAAGGTAATATTTTTTCAATCAGTAATATAACAATAGATAATATTATCAAAGTATAACCTTTTTCATCGAGTGTTTAGAACATTATAGTATCTCCTGAATCTGTTTTTTTTATTGTTGTAAATAGGTATAATGGCTTCAAATTTCCATGTTTAAAAACTGAGCCAATCTTACCCGCTCGTGCAGCAAACTGCCGTTCATCAGACGATGCTCTGCAGACCAATAAATCGCGTTGTATCGCGGCATACCCAGGGCATGAGTACACGCCATGGCTGTCTGCTCTAGATGTACTCTATGGTCGCCGAGCCGCTTGTCTACTGTGAGGATAATAGGTATACCCCTCAGGAAAGACATGTTCGCCACTGGACTGAGACGTAACCAATAATAATATTTAACCTCGAACTGGAGCTTGTAAAAAAACTGGCTTAACATGTGACATTTTTGCATATTTTGTTTTATACCTGTAGTAAAACAGAATGTTACCTTTCACCACAATTCGGCACAACACCTGCGGTGTTCGCATTTTGACGGAAACATTTAAATATGTATGTGCACACGAGTTATGGGCAGCGCTGGATGTGACACGACTATTAAGCTAAGAAAACTTTGAGAGATGGTAAATATTTAAATTGGTATATGTAGTACTTTCTATATAAGTATGGGGTCGCAATTGAAAGGTATAGTTTGTACCAGTATTAATAATAAGCCAATAATATATTATTAATAATAAGCTACTTTTTGTTTCAGTTCTTGATTTGAAGTGCGGTTTTGATAATTGCCTATGAACTATTTGCTTTAAAAACAATGTCAATTAGATATTCATATTTGGTATACGTGCAATGATAATTATTTGATGTCGTCGATGTTGAATTGTATTGCATACAATGACATCAAATAATTATCTATTTGGTAATAAGATAATAATGAATAGCAAATAATCTGATAGAGTTAGTTAAGAAACGCTGTTGTTAAGAACACTTGCGCAAGACCATTTATTGTTGTTTATTTAAGAAGATAAATATTGTTTTTGAAGCAGAAATTTTCTAATTTCCCTTCAATTTTCTCGGGATGATTGATTTGTAATAAAATTCTTATTTAAGCGTCTCTCTATTCAATCTGAACGTCATTGCCTCGACACGATGGAAGAAAAATTGTATTAGCTGCCTCAGAGAGAACCATTTAGTTTTATTGGAGATTTTAATGAAAATAATAGCTTTGTTTGTTGTCAGTACTATTTATAAAACAAATTCGGTAAATTGCTCATATTTGTACCCGCAATAAGTTTCTACAAATTCGCCATGTGTTTTTATGACTCGTTTATCCGAAGAAGTACGAGTAACAGAGCTACATTTATTTCCATCGCAAAATAATTGTCTAGATAACTTGTTATGCGGTCACTAGCTTCTTCAACAGAAAAGCTCATATTGATCTTCTTTATTTCTACGGATTTGCTACCTAGTTTTTAAGACGCATGACATAAAAACCACGCCAAGATCTTTGTGGTTATCATTTTGCTCATACCTTTATTAGATAACGCTATTGATAACCTGTCTTTAAATTGTATTCCAATGTCCTATATAATCGTATCTTTTCAATGCTGAAAGATATCGTGTATAACGAGAACACCGCTGTTAAGCAATGTCTATTAAATTGTCGATTTGACAACTCAGTGACTCCGAAAGTAATCAATATATTGGACTATTTGCAGATAGACAATCACTTTTTCAGTTCAGTCGTGCTAGAGTTTTTCGATGTTTATCTTTGATTTATAAGCATATTTCAGCATTGTAGCGTACGATAACTATTGGTCTGTTAGTTTTGGGTTTAATAAAAATCGTCAACATATTTTGTGATCTTTAGGGTTTTTTAATAAATTAAAAACACGTATTGCCCTTAGCTTATAAATTTAGACCTTTTTTTAACATAGAGATATAACCGAATATAGCGATCATGAAGAGGGTTTCAGTGGAATGTCGAATATACTTATAAGTTAAATAACTATTTCTATTAAGCATAGAGAGACATATAGGATACAATAAACTAACATATTTAATCTATTATATATTATATAATTATTATTACAGCGTCCGGTCAGGTCCTTAACAAGATAAGCTGAGTTTACCAAACACTAAAAACTTTCAATTATATAACTGATAACATGTATTTATCATAATGTATAGCCTAATATGTGATCAAAGTATTACCTAATGTGTAAGCTATGATGTGGCCTGTATAACATGTTTATCTAGTACATTTCTATTAATATTAAGTTTCAAGAGACCCAGATTGTATTAATCGGAAAACACAGACGCAGACGGCTTCATATTCCTTCAGCCTTCAGAATAACAAAAGAAAAATGCATCTTAGCGAAACGTCTATCTGAATGGGTGGAAGTTCACCGAACATGTGGACGGGGACGGTAAATATAATTGCAGATTATGAGGCTGTATAGAACACTTCCATGAATGTACTCATATGTT
The DNA here is from genome assembly GCA_018245875.1 of Mysoria ambigua. Lineage (NCBI taxonomy): Eukaryota > Metazoa > Arthropoda > Insecta > Lepidoptera > Hesperiidae > Mysoria > Mysoria ambigua. Next base: position 7,073 of record DWEI01002799.1, on the reverse strand, counting down.
TTTTATAAAAAATCATTTTACGCGAAAATTCATTGAGCGCTTCTAGCGAGCGACTATCAGATGTAGGAGCGATTGGACACTAAGAGCGACGTCGCATTCGTCCGATGCGAATTCATGAACATGCGAAGGAAAAAACGCGGTCACCCTCCGAATATTGCTTGACACATTGCCTGCGATCTTTAAAAATATGATTGCAGAAAATTAAATAGTTCAGAAGTTAAATGTCATAAGTACATATGTCGTTAAGTAGTTGAATGCGTCCTTTCAATCAGCGTCAATGGTTACATTGGTGCGTCAATATTTTGATTCCAATCGAAGACCCACGGATTACGAGGGAACCCGATCTAGTGGTAAACTACAATATATGTAAATAGTTCTACGGTTCGGTACAGAACGGAAACAGAACACGGTACGGTACAGAACAGAAATCGGTTTGGAACAGATTTTCACGGATTCCAATCGGATGCAGTGCGAAACTGCTCTAAGCGGACTGCGCACATCATTACCATACAAAATAGAGTTTTGTTTACATGCACCGTGCACTGGAACGCGAGAGCCGCCATTAAATTGGACAATTTTGCGGCCATGTTTGTCGACAGACCGGCTGGAACGTTGCTGGCGGCCGAGCGCTGCACCTTGTAAGTGGATTTGTGTTTGTCCGTACATATTCGCTTCACGTACACAGACAATGAGGATATTAATGGTTACGTTAAATAATGGATAAATAATACATGTCTTCGTACGACTTATTCAGTTATTTCATGGTTTACATTAATATTAAATAAAGGAATCTTAACATAATCTTTAACACTAGTATTTTATTCAACTTTTGTATTCGTACCCCGTATGCGATTTTGAAATAGTCCGTTTCGTCTGCTGGACAGTTTTGATTGTATATAATATGTAGGTTATCGTGTGAACCTTGAACTCGTGGAGGAAATACGTCGATTGCGAAAATAACGTTTAAAGCTGGCTTTTATACGCTATTGTTGAGGTCGATTCCGCTTTGCTTGCTAACTTTGCGGATAGAACAGCAGTACGAATGACTATCTTTGATAAAATCAAACGGAAACTTGAATTAAGCAGCATATACATGCTTCTAAACCACCGAATATAGATTTTGCGCTCATCATTTATTTCTTAACAACAATAATTATATGCAAAATGTACATTGTCGTAAACGTTGGCAATTGTAAAAAACTGTGTCGCCATTATTTACGCCCACCTCGGAGTATCATTTAGCAATATATGTATATTATTTAAACAAAACACATGTGTGTTATTGCTAACATTGCAATATGTGTGTAAAGATATGTATAGGTGTGTGTTATGTGTTGGTGTGTGTATGGGAATGTACGTAATGTATCTACTTTCCTACTTCTATTGGACTTTTATGATTTGGTTAAATAAAGAATCGTAATAAAAATCAAAAAACAAACTTGGGTGGAAAATATACTCATCAATAAAAATAGAGTACGTTCGAAAAGGCTTTGCAAATTTATGACTGTACCATCCGCCAGTTGTTGACTGAAGTTTTCTTTGCGCTGCAGTGGAAATGTAAAATTTTTTTATTGTGAATAGTATCCTTTATATTTTGAGACCAATAAAAAGTTATCATTTCACCGAATTTATTTTATATCATACAATAATATACGTCATTCGTATTAAGTATTCACTAGAAACGGCTCATTTCGACTATTGAATTATAATTTATCTTCCATTTTCATATGAAAATATAGTCGGGCCACGTTCCATGTTTACCAAAGTGCAAACTCTGTTTTAAATGAATTTGTGCATTCAATTAATTAGTGCGCATATATAATTGAATATTCGTATGGCTGATATTGGCTAACGGGGTTATTAAAATGTTAATATTTTCTCTCTATAATTTCGCTCTCAAAGCAATATTTGGTTCTAGACTTACGTGAAACTTCTGAATTGTTTCACTGTCAGGAAAGCGTTATTTTAAGTGAGACGTAAATAGCGCATTAAATTTAAAATATATATAATATGTAGTTTACAGATATAAATAAATGGAATGATAAGTATTCTGTAACGCATTAGATCCAGACAAAACTTTGGTTGTTGCACATTGTGATGTATTATTGTTTTTCTGTCTCATTCTCCCTATAGGACTAGTAACATTGGAATTACATTACCATGTCATCAGCAAATGTATAAAATGTTCTACGTAATGAAAAGAGAATTTAATATGATGACTTCCAAGTAGTCATGGTATCATTTTTCAGTGAGCTGTGTGTGTTTTGCAGTGTCTGTACGTGGGTGCGGTGTTGATGTATATATGCACAGCTTATTCCCCACATACAAACAAAAACTTGCTTTGAAGAGATGTATCCTTGATGATGAATACTTACGATATCATCGGACTAAATAAACTAGGAACTATTCAGGCATTTATATACCAATTTCCTAATACGTAACTTCACGCCTGTAATCCCCGAAGGGGTAGGCAGAGGAATGCAGAACATTCCCACGATTCACCGGTTAAAATTCCTAATAAATATTGTTTATACTTGCTGACTTTATTTAAATTATTGTAAATTAATTTGCGTTGTATACGAATTCTATGTATTGTATATAGTTTCAACGTGCTTTGTGTATTGGGTAACAAAACAACAGTTGCATGATTACGGCGGCGGCGACATTCTCCTGGATCTCGGGCACACTCGGGTCCCTTGCGATATCGTCGAGACCCGAGATCTGAATAAAATTCTATGAGCCGACACGAATGGTGAGCGTCCTTATAGCCATATTACTTTTTGTTTTTTGATGTCTTAAGGATAAAAGTATTTTGTACGAGCAACGAAAAACCTAGTGCAAGTGTATAGCGGGCCTAATGCTGCATTCACATATGTAAATACAAAAAGGAATCTTTGTTAGTACCATTTGAATTACAATTCTACAACAAAAAGCTTGTTGTATTAGACATTTCAAAAGTGGCTATTTAATTTACACTACCTACATTATGCGCATAGGTCCATTCAGCGCTGAATGTTCATAATGTCAGTATGTTACATTTCATAAACATATGCAGTACATATACAGTAATACCTTCTAATAAGATGATAAATAGGAAAAATAATATAAAATAATATATAAAAATTCTTTTATAACTTTAGTGAGTTTTTGAAAACGTACCGGTAAAATATTTAATACCTAGAACCGTTTTCTATTCCGCTGCAAGACTCTCCTTAGGGAATCGAGTTGTATTTAACTTTAGAGTTGCAATTTGAAGCAGCTGCAAGCGATCTTTGATTCGAGATAAGATCGACGTACAGAATACCTAGTAAAGTGTTATTTAGCAAAGTTAAGTTTATTTTTAACTTCTGCTGTTTCTTGGCTCTACTGTTTAAAAATACATGTCGGAGTTCTTTAAAGGCTGATTTTGACTGGCTTTTTCGTATAGTATATAGCGAACTTCATTACTGCATAAAGTTATGGTTGTGGGGTCGATTTTCACTGCGTATAGGTTTTTTGTATGAATAAGAGAATATATCTGGAAATTTATTTAGTATATTCTTCTCTCTATTAAACATATGTAGTTCACACTTAGTATTGTAAGAGTTAGGAGTAATCGACGAAAAGATAGGCAGAAGGATGTAGAACACTCCCACGTTTCACCAGTTTCGTTTACGTCCCACTATGGAATAGGTGATGAGACTTTTGCATCGGGTACATATCCAGACTCCGAACTACTACTAAAAAATCTAGATTAGAAAATTTTATAGTGTTGAATCCGGGAACCGAACCCGAGACCTCCCGATCAGCGGTGGCATTTACAACCAACACGCCCAACGAAGCAGTCAAATTATTGTTTGTATTACTCCTATAATGGTTTAATAAATATCACAACTGTAGTGGCGTATCCATTAACGTTGATTTTTAAATATAAACTGTACTAAAATAAATGACGAAACAACATAATAAGAAGAAAGGGTTATCATTTAGGGTTAGTCGACATCTGCGTTGAAAAATTTTTTTGAGAAATGTTTTTTGCCCTTGTCTACGAATACCAAAATTCATTGAAAAATCCAATATAAAATTGAACTGAAATGGAACAGGTAAACATTCATAAGTTATCTGTAATCTGAGATCACTAAATATAATTCTGAACGGAAATTATTCTGAAGTACCTCAGCGAGAGGCTCTAGTTTCGCATCGTTACGCGTTCCTCTTTGTATTTTGATATTTTATTCAAAGTATTTTAATGCCGGTTAAGAATAGTATTATTTGCCGGTTAAGGATATAATTATTAGATTTATTTACTTGGTAAATATTGTTCAATAACTGATAAAGATTTCGTGTATCGATATCATTAAGAATATTGTATTATTTCTATGATAGACATGTTTTAAATAGAAGGGGCGAGCACTCTACGTATATCGTAGAGTGTCTTACAGCGGTTCAATTCGATGAGTTGAAGATTAAGGTCAATAGCGCTATTAGAAACACCTATGTACAGTAATCGACCGAAGATGGTTAATTACGATGATAATTAATTTTAAATTATTATTATTACTCGGCGCCGAGCTTTTATAGAGTGGCAGAGAATCGGTACCAAATATCTCATAGACCTGACGTCCTTCATCAGCATCCATACATCACCGTGTACACGCACGTTGGTTTCGATTGAAACGCCTTTTAAATAGTCAACAAAACTAATTATAGTGGTAATAAATGGAGCTCTTATAAAAATAAGCTTAATTAATGCAATCAATGTCCGAACGAGAATAATGGTTTGAAAAGAAAATGAATGATCGTTTCGCTGTAAAAAGCGTGTAAAGTTTCTCCATAAAAATCGTATAATAAAGTGTGGAGCTTAAAACTTGTTTAAATTAAAATGGTTTTATGATTTATAATAATGGTTTTTAATGTATAGTTATAGTAATGTGTTAAAATTTAATTTAAATGTTATTTGTATTTATGACAATATGGCGGCAAATGCCTATATATTCTTGTATTTTAGGATTACCACATACGAGATTTCTTTAAAATTACGGCCAATTCCTACATTAAATACATAATTATTTTAAATGACTTTCTTTGTTCTTATAATAGTTTTTAGAATCGTTATCAAAAAGACAAGGAAGATTATCGACATAGCGTACTATGTAGATCAGTGAGCTGAAGGGTCAGTGGGGTGGCCACACCTGTCACAGGCCTGACATGATCTAGAGACCACACGCCCTCCGACTAGGTGGGGCGACGGTACACGCGAAGTGGCAGCAGTTGGATGCAAAATGCCTGAGATCGAGCTCGGTGGCGTGCTGTTGGAGCGTCCTATCTCCAGAAATGGACGGGAGTAGGCTGATGGTGATGATAGTCTCTTACTAAAACACATTATAGCATCAGCATGTGCACACATACATATAATGTGTTGGGAAATCAACGTTGTCTTCAGCCGGAAATCGTACCGGAACTGACGCCATTTTGCTGAATGCAAGCACCAATAAAGACAATAACGACTATGTACTATTGTACTACGTATTCAACATCGACTCGCTGTACGCGCGCTGAATTATGTTGACAGTTGAAGCCAATTAAGTCGAGCGGTGTGGCAACCTGTCAGAGCGGTATAGACAAGCTTTTGTGTTTTTATAATTGCGTACATGTGCATTGTATATTGGCACTTAAAATATCGTTGATTATACTTGCATAAATAATGATAATATTGGGGACAGATCACATGTCATCAGCTGATTACAAGAGAGTCTCATATCCCATCCCGAATTTGGCAAAGTTTGTGATAGCACTATCTTGCAGATGACAAACATAATTATGTTTAACAAATACTTATTCAGCAGGCAATGTTAGAAATGTTAAAAACGTTCAGAATCTAGTTGAAAATGCTTCTACTTAAAGGCGCTACGCATTAACACCCACAACAAATTATTACATTTTCATATTAGCATTATAATTAAAGGTTCACTTTCATGCCCTTAAAGACACACAGTAGCTAGCAACCTTGTATGACGGAGATGCTAATGGCGTCATTAGCGTGCGACGATGTACGGAACGCAATAACGGAGGTCGCAGAATAAATATGCTGAGCGCCGTAAACGTTCGAACGGCCGGTGTTAAACACCTTAAATACTTGCCGTGTATCTTAAAAGGTGATTGAAATTTTTTAAATGTTTGTTAAACACTATAATTACTTTCCATACTTCTTGAGAGATGGTTGACAATTTTTAAGGAGTTCTGTAGATACTAAATTTACATATAGTTACATATGTTATTTACATATGTACAGAAACGTGCTGGAATAGCAATTTATAGCTGTAAGTACAATTTTTAATTTTAATTTTTTTTAAATTTTAATTTTAATTTTTATTATTATGTACTTTCCAGACAATTTATGAATAAGTCCCTTAAGTTCTGCATCTACATAATTAATAATAAAACTAATAGGATTATTTTAAAAACACACACATACATACACACACACAAAATGCGCGCGCGCACGCATGCACACACGCACGTACGCACACACGCACGCATGCACGCACACATACACATTATATACGTGTTATTAAATTAAGCTGTGGATTTTGTAAATAATTAGATAAATAAATACATTACATTAGGACTACGGCATTAACCCTCTCATTCTAAGAGGAGACCCATGTTCCAGCAGTGGAACGATAGAAGGGTCGATATTGATAATATTAGGACGTGTTTATATAAAAAATGTAACTCCACGTTGCAGTGCAGCGATAGAGTCCACTAATTATATTGCCTTGCAACATATCAATTAACAATAGAGATGCTTGTGTACTGTAACATCACGCAAAAGATACATTATTTTGAAGGAATATTAAATTAGTCGCCCGACGCGAGCAGTCGCTATTAACGAAAGTTTTATGAAATATGTTTTTCATTATTCAAAGTTTCATTAATTATCTATCATGATTAGTGTTTGTACTATATAATGGTTTGACCTTTAGGAATATGAAATTTTCTTAGCAGCTAGGAAAAACACAATATTTAACAGACTTAAAATAAATTGTATTTGTTTTTTCTATTAGGGTTATTGAATGTTGTATAATGTATGA
>DWEI01002798.1:0-13716 GCA_018245875.1 Mysoria ambigua | reverse complement strand
GTTGCTAATGTATCGCTGTCAATCGCATGGTCGCCGCGCGCAGGCGCTCCCCGCCGTCCTCCAGCGGCGCTGCCTCGCGGCCGCGCGACGTTCGCTTAGTCACCTCCAGCAATACAAGCGTCACCCTCAATTCGCTTTCGCAATTTAAATTGCTCCTTTTATGAGACATTGCTGCTTACACAACGCATGCAGTAACAATAATATATACATCCATGGCGGCCACAACTGACACACCACACTGAACAATCGACATATTTTCCGCAATGGAATCATCAAACCGAATAAACCCGTTCCGTTGCAACCGTCGCAGATGCCACTTTTGTCTCTCGGCTGTAATAATTTAAATAGCCACGTCTAGTGATCAGCAACATTCTTGACGTTTAACGAGTGGAAAATCTGGTTCGATCAACGGAGAGTTTACGTAAAAGCAGTGAATAGACACATAAAACACTCGATTTGTGAGCTTAGCCCGACCGCCCTACATGCAAATCAAGTCACGCTTCGACCTAAATTATAACTTGCTATTTCTAGCAACGCTAACTGAGAATAGAATCAAATAATGAACCAATTATGTCTGTCAAAGAACGATTATGTTGTAATCATACCGCAATTTTAGCTTTTACATTATGTTTTGGGAAAAACAAAGCCATTATAAACGAATTTGCGTGCAATTACTAAGCGTCACAAAAAGCAAGGGAATTTATAATAGATTATCTGCGACAAAGAGACTGTTTGGATAAGATATGTGCTTTTACAACAACTTCCGGTTTCATCAGAACTTACACAGATACGAATTTACGCGTAAAAATTCAAAATTTTCAAATGCAATCTTTTGTAACTTAGTCATTGCAACGACTCAATGAAATAAAACTATTTCAAAATTGCAATGACTCAATGAAATAAAATTATTTCAGAAATCCTGAGGTGTAGGTAAGGTATTTTTTATTATGCTCAGCAAATCCTATGCCACATGCCCGGGAGAGAGTTGGTGAACAAAAACCCTTGCGAGCGGTTCGTATCCAGCGTTGAACTGAGACTCAGAACCTTCTCAACGATTAAAGGTAAACGTTATTGGTAAAAATTAGAGCTGTTCTATAATTTTCTGCCTACCTCTTCCAAGAACACAGTAGCGGTGATATTTTTTAACAATTTACGTGCGATAACCACAAACACTTGTTCTTTGTTCAAATGTGCAACGAATAACGTAAGTGTGTATACAACGATGCGTACGCGGTGCTGGTTCATGAACTGCCTGGGCTCCACGGCACGGGTCTGCGTCTGCCCAGTTCGCGATCAAGTCCGTATATATATATATCAATACTCAACCAAGGAAAATTAAAAAAACAATACCACAAAATATATTATACATTATTCGAGCTAAATGTAGGTCAAATGCCGGCGACCAAAGCATATTGTACCCGCGCGATATCTGTACGACTTCGCTAGACTCGGCGCGCGGCCCGGCGAGCCCCACGAGCGACGCCAGCGGTCTTCCAAGCTGCTGGTTTCTTGTTAACGTTACGTTGAAAGTTATGTCGCTCAATATTTTATATTGGTGGGATTGTTCAAACATTTAAACCTAAATATTTTAAATAAAACTAAACAACTTGTACAAATAATAGTATTGCGATGGGATATTAGCATATTTTAAACGAGTTAGTATCGTTACCTAAATTTTGCAACTAAACAGTGGACTTATTTTTTTACTCAAAAAATTTGTACTCAAAAAAACATAATTACAACCAATACATGTTTTACGAAAAACAACATTACATTTAGTTTTCGCACAATTATCCGTATTTATCCTACACTGTAATGATGCACGGCCACCCTAGCCGCGGGGAGCGCTGTCGCCGCGTGCTCCAGTTCCGCGGACTCGCCGCAGCCGTGGGAAGTCGTTACTGACAATGATTGCATACTACGACATCGAATATTTTAAATTAAGTTCGTGTCTAAACAATTATAACATTTCGTTATCAAGTGTCGTTTGTCTGTTAAACATTTTTTCAGGATGAGAAGAATTAATTTATTGCACACTGGCAAAATAAGACTTGACCAGTTTTAAAAGACGGAAAATTAGTCAATACAGTTTTGTGCTAAAAATACGTAAACAGGCGCTTGGAAGGGAGGATTTGAACTCCCGTCCAATTTAAAGACTGGGATCAAAACTGTTAGCTCTTTAATTAGGTATTGAGTGTAAAATTTCCATTAATTCGCATTTTTGTAACAAACATACAATAGTAATGTAACGCACTCATAAAACATCTACTATTCGTCAATTCATTTCATGACAGTTGGACAATTCAGAACGTAATTAACTGGTAATCTCGTTTACTCAATACCGGTAGCTATTACTAATAGCAGTTTGCCGAGCGTCTGCAACTAACCATGTTAATTAGCTGTAAAGGTGACTAGATACATAAGTATCTCGAAATGCTTTTACCCCGGCTGACTGAGTGCACGCAGCAGCGCCGGCGGCGCGCGGGGCGGGCCGAGGGAGAGGGGTGCGGCGCGCGGGGCGCGGGGTGCGCGTGCGCCAATCAATTTGTTCGCGATCTCGATAGCGCTCGATAGCTAATCTAACGAGCTACCGACTAGTTGAGCTCCCGCAACTCATTCCAATCACCTGCCACAAAACTATACGCGTTATAATCCGATCGAATGCAAATGAAAACCAAAAGCCGGATTACGATTACGGATGAATAAATTTTAAGAACTATTTTAATCAAAATTGTACACGAACAATTTTTATATCAAACATGCTTGTAAGTAGAAGTTGTTGGCGAAATTGTGGGTGGATTTAAAGTCTTTTTTTAAGTATCATCGACAAAAGGATAACATTCACGGACATACATACCTACTTTAGAAACATTACAACATATATACATCATCATTATAATAAAAGAAGCATTTTTCGTTTACATTATTCAACTCTGAGAACTTAGAATAAATTAATCGGAACATTATATTGGAAACGTAAAACCAACATTTCGCTTGTAACTGAAATCTTAATACATCAATATTAGTAGGTAGATATAGCATTAACCATTAAACTGAACTATAGTTATTTATTCCTTAGTATTGACTTTCAATTCTCGCGTGAACGGAATCATTCTGTGCTATGGATTAAGCGTACCTACTTATATAAATTTTATGTGGAAAATTACAATCGCATTAAACGTCTGTAATACGAATTCATAGGTATTAAATTATAATAGGAATAGTAGTAAATTATCTTATGTGATTTTCTAGTTTACAATAATTCTCGTGTTTTAACATGATAAATATAACGAAACATAGGCACGTACGTAACCAAAACTAGTCGTAAACCTTCGTAAACGTTCGCCGGGTGCGTGCGTAGGACCGTAAACCTTGACACGCGATGAGCGACCAAGCGCGCGCCAGGGATGAATGTTCGCGACCAAATTGCGCTCAACAAACTCGAGAAGAGCGATGGTTCTTTTCATACGTAATCTGTTTACGGCTGAAATACAAAATTATCTCTCAAACATATGAAGTTTGCCGGCGAGCAATCAATCATCGCGACTGAAGGGGCGCGGAAAGCCGCCGCCGCGAAGCGCGGTGGGTGAAACTCTTCACAGGGCTGAGAATAATACTGCACGAATCAATCATAGATTTTGCGACCATCGATCATGAGTTTTCAATAAAAAAACTCGACCTATCAAAGATATTGTAGCAATGAATAAGATTCTTATATTCACATATTAATTCCCTTTTCCTGAAAGGAAAGGAAACGCAAACATTTAAATAATCGACTCCTTAAGAGAGATAATAAGCGATTTCACATAAGATTCAAGTCCGGCTGCCATGTATGCGGCACGCTGTCGATGTGATCGCGCTTCCGCGAAGAGCAGCGGCCGCGGGCGCGCACCGTCAAGCATCGCACGACGAGTGCACGAAGGGCGTCGAGACGTGGCATTGTAAAGAGGCTTTAAGTAAGTACAACTTCCTCGTTGAGGTACCGATAGTGAGCTAGGAAAGGTCGGGACTCGCGAAATCTACGAATCACTTATGCAGTATGGAAACCTAAGCCGTGAGAGAAAACTATAAAACATCCGAGGGAATCTTCGTTCAAGTTATTCATGCAGTAAACAGATAGGAAATTCCAACAATTATACGGAAAATAAAATATCTATTGGCGCTACATACATCGACAAACACCTATTAAAGTTTAACGATTCTGTTATTAAACCTTCGCATTCGCATTTCACTCATATTTGTTGAGCATTCTATGAGTTATAAATGTATGATGTCAAGATTGAGAGCGTGGAAGATACCGTCAAGTGAATAAATAAACGTAATACAATAAAGATCTTAGACATTAAACTAGTGCCAACAACACATGTCGAAGCCGACGCGGCGCGGCCGGGGCGGCGCTCCGTAGCACCGCGGGCCAGCGGCGCGGGCGCGCGACGGACGTACAAAAGTATTCCATAGCATCCGACCTGCACGTCGCGCCAATCAGTTTAATCTTAGGCCGCCACTAACTAAAGCTTCGGGGATTTCCAAACATCCTTGCACATACATTTTCTACAACAGTAACAAATTAATTATCTCAAATATAATTTCTAAGGTTTAAAATTTAATATAAATCTTCACGTAATTTGTACCACGTGAAGTTTGAACATTTCCAGGAGATAAATAGGAAGCAACCGTGTTGATTACCGAGTTGTGAAAAGCTTATTCAATCGAGCAAACCTTTTCTCTTAAATTTTTCGCCATAGCTGTACGTGCTAGAATAAATCCGTAGCGGGCCAAGTTACCTAACTATACTAATTTAACACGGTCAGCTAATTTATCCGCTATTTAGTCGGTGGTAAACGTGAGATCCGTATCGCGACGCGCGGGGCTCGGCGCGCGGGGAGCGGCGCGCGGGGCGCGGGGGGAGGGGGCGCGGCGGCCGCGCGCTGTCTACACGGGACTTGCCAATAATCATTTATTGAGGGACTGATTGAACCCGACGGCGAGCGACATCGTCCACAATATGGATGTGGACACCGATTACCGATTGTCTCAAATCTAGGCATATGACAATTTATTCTTTACATATTTCAACAATCATTTACTATTTTGTAATAATTATAATTCTACAAATAATGTTTCCATATCAAACAAATTTACAGCATTCTAAATTATTAGTATTACAAAATAGTTTTCTTTACATAGATAATGATCACGTCATATGCCATCATATTGTAGCGATAAACACTGATGAAAAAACAATGTAATTCAATTATTGTACATATTTCAAATGGCAGAGAGGAAAGGAGGAATAAGCGGCTAATGGTCGCGTAGGATCAGCGACGTCCATAATTCTATTCAAAGTCAACCGATACAGGCTCGCCATAAGAGGAAGTCATGGGGGTAATCGTGGCCATCGCGGCGGGCCGCGGCGCAGCGAGAACATTTAAATTATCGCGGAGCTAGATCCGCACGCCCATAATCACACCGTTCATTTGTAAGTTGGCCGGCTAAATGTACCGTTCGGCCAGCGAAAGTATCGCCATCAGATAACTAGGGACGTTCAGGCTCAATATTATTCAGAACTGAGAAAAACAATCGTAGCTCGTTAAAGGGCGATAGCGGGCGGGCGATTGTGCGCATGTGGTGGCTTATGTTATCTAGTTTATGTACCGAGGAGGCACCTTCTCAACTCCCGCGAGCCGTACTGCGGGAGAGCAGAGCCGCGATTACTTTTGAAATTGATATTCTCATCCTAAAATCGTCCACGAGGATAATGTAAAACAGTTTTATTTTCTAAGTACCAAATATAATATGCACATATAAAGCTATAAGTTTAAAGTAAAACACGCAATGAACTGGCGAGTCCAAAGCCCGCCCTAGTACTAACTAGGAAGCAGTCGCGGAGGTCTTCCCCGGCGATGCGTCGGTCGTCGGCGGCGGACGGGCCGGCGCTGTCGGCGCGGCCGCCGAGCGCGCGACCGACCGCGCGGCCGACCGCCGAACGTTGCTTACGATTATTGACAAGCTCCTAAGCTAATACCAGTTATACGAAATTCTTACTGCGCTTTGAAATCTATAAACCTAATTACCAAATGAATTAATTTGTTTTTGCGAGCAATATAGTTAAACAGTGTACACCCGGACCAATGAATAGATATAGCTAAGTAAATCTCTATTTCCTGTATCACATCGTATTCATGGAAATTCAAGCAAGCATATGTCATAATAACAATAATAATGACGAAACAAACGTCGCATCACGCCTGTATCTCCTCAAACAGGTAGGCAGACAGAGCGCTGTACATGCCGTGCACTGCCACACTTCACCAACTGCGTTCACTTCCTGTCAGGCCACAGGGTGCAACACTATTGCCATACACCGCTACTGGGAATTGCAAGTTAGAAAAAACCAATCGTAACCGACCTGGGGATCAAACTCGAGACCTCTCTCTTAACAGTCGCGTTTACAACCACTTGACCCAAGGAGCAACTTAATAGTGAAATTAAATAATATTTACTTAACGAATACATTGGACTTATAGTAACTTTATTTATAAAAAAATATTCAATTAATCAAATTACTTGCATCAAGAGTAGTTTACTTTTCCCCATCTTTATAGTTCAAATTTTTTCATCCCAATTTACTCAGTTCTATGTATACTTGCGTAATTTACTAGTTTGATGCTTAAATAAAAGCCAGTGTGATTCGATAAATCTATCGGTAGCACTATCGAAGCACAGCATACAAATGCGAAATTGATTGCGGCGTGTGGCGAGTGACATTTCAGTATCCGCGCGGAGCGGGGCGGGGGAGGGGGCGGACTTCGCGCTGACATTTGAATAGGGCCGCGCCGGCGGGCCCGGCACCCGCCGACGGCCGACGAGAGGCGACAATGTTCCGCGGACACCAAACAACGTTCGTATTGAAAAGAAAATTTACTTTATTCAAAGCTCGACAATGAGCCACGTTATTTCTCAAGAGCTCCCACTCGCTCCCGGCCCGCAGCTCGCCAGAAGAAGCAACGAGTTGTGTTCATTACTATAAAAATAAATTTATATAACAAACGACATTTCAATATATTCTTTACTTGTACTACCAGTTACACAATTAACTTAGGACACTAATGACAAATGAATCTCATAATAGATCTTAAAATATGTAATATTTCCTAGCAGATCTAAAAATGAGACAGAGTTTCTCAAGACGACATGTACGACTCCAGTCGCACGGACAGACAAGGCAGGTGAGCAGCACATGTGGTGGTACATGTATGAACATCCCTACACCGCACATGTTTCACGCAGCAAACGCGCCACGACGACACTGGTAGACCGTCTGCGCGCGACGTGTCCCGAAATAGTGGCTCGGCCGCGCGCCGGCTCCGGGCTCGGGAGCGCGAGTGACCCAGCTGCTGAAATGATACAACCCGGCATTACTCTGCTCAGCGGGCGGTTAAGAATTGTACCAAGACGTGATTAAATTATACAAAAATTAAATTTCATGGTTATATTTTTAACGACAGGCACGCTTATATCGCGAGCGCCGGAATAAGGCGGATTTCGACGCGGAACTAGAGAAGACATGTAGCTCTAGCCAAGGTGCACGCCGGCGCGGGCGCTCGCGGAGTGCAGTCACCTATGTAAATTCGACTTGCCAAAGCATTCATTCTACTCACTCGGAGTTCCAGAATTCTTCGGCCGCTGTCTGAGAACCCCGCCGAACAGAAGATCTGCGAATTGTTTGTATACATTTGGATAAGAAATGAGCTGAAAGTTGTATCTGTACACTTTCTCGCTCAAAGCCATTTTTTGCAAATACCTTAGCGTTTATTGCGACTTCGGTTAGAGGATTATTACATGTTTTGAAAGCATTCACAAATGCAACTGTCAGTAAATAAACACGACATTAACACCAAATCACATGTAGTCGCTATCACTACAGTGAATATTTTACATGTTACGTAAATATGAACCGTGATCACCGACATGACCACGGCAAATCTTTTTTTGTATACGAGGAAGAAAACTTTTACCTAGGTGTAGAGGATATGATCCATGGTTGATGATGATAGACTTATCGTCATTATATCAAATAAAGCCATGTAAATCGCCATCAACGACATTGGGTACGTATTTCGCGAGAAAAAGTTAAAAAAATCTAGATTTCACGCTTCATTAGATAATCCAGACAGACCTGCGGCTGTCGCGAAGGGCTGCTATCCTCGACCGAATGCCACATGTCAACAGCACGCGGCGTGAAATGTTTTTTTGGAGAGTAATAAAAACAACGTTTAAAAAATAGGTACGCGCCGGAATGGCCGCGTCCAACATGTCGGCAAGCGACGCGCCGCCATGTGTCGCTGGGCGGCCGGCCCGACGCACCGGGCAAAACCAATACGAGTTGAATTGAATTCGCATTTGTCATACACGCAGCCAGTCGAATTGTCCCAGTTAAGGAAGCGTGCCGGCAATAAATATGCAAATGTTCATATACGGCTCCGTTCCTGGTGCCCCGGAGGCCACGGAGCTCCATTCTCCGTCTGCACCGCTAATTGCCGCGCCCCCTCGACGCAAACAATCAACAGTTATTCTCCGCTCACAATAAACGTGTCCGTACTGCATCGGCGCTGCTATGATGTTCCCGATTGTGCTGGTCGTAAAAGCCAGACAACGCTCTTCAACGATATTGCAAATACAGAGCTAATAGATAACAATAAAACAATAAAATACTCCGGGTTATTTGGGTCGCGCCCACTGTGCGCCACAAACAGTAATAAATCAATCGCTTAAGATCGCCAAGATTAATTTTAACATGAAATGCGAGCCACAATCAGATCAAATTATGTATTTGGTGCGATTAAACATAATAAGCCTATGTTCATTTCAGTCAAACTTTGTACCCGAAGAATCACATTATATTTGTGGCTAAAATAAAAGTCGAACTTGAATACAATAACAAACGTGTCCGATATGAAGTAGATTATTACACAAATTAACATCATCATCATCACTCTCGTCACTTTTATCGTACAACGGAATAACTCCCACAACGATATTAATATTTAGTATTGTATCGATACATCAAATGTTTTTCTCTAATCGTGTCCAGTGTCACCAGCATCACCATCTGCCCTCTTACCGCTCCACTAGATATCGCTCGGAATGAGTTTCGAGGCCACGGTATACCACCCTGGTCAGGTGTGCATCGGCAAATTTTACACACTCAAAGAACATGGTGGAGAAACTCAACTTGAGCAAATTTTCTCACCATATTCTGCTTTACCATTACAGCAAATAATACTTTAAACTTAAAACGCGGTTTAGTTGACGTGCACCCTAAGATCAGGACCGAGTACCCCCAAACCGAAAGAGTGAATTCGAAAGCCTACCACTGCTTTTTAACAGGAAAATTTTATTTCTTCTCTTACGTTAAATACTCGCGAATGATTCGATTTTCGCGCTGCATGGAAAACAGTACATTAAAATGCACACCGACGCATGGCCGGCACGAGGCTCCACTGACGAAGTGTTAAAGGTATCACGACAGCAATATGCGAAGAAGGAACATGGCGGTCAGTGCGTGTCGCGAGGGTCGTGAAGGAAACGGTAATGAGAAGGATTAGTACGCACCGCCCGCTCCGGGCGCGTGAAGCGAGGCCGCGCGCGTGGCCGCGAGCGAGGCCGCGTGCGCGCCGGTCACGCCGTCGGCTTTACGTAACAAGGTACAGTTCAAACATAAGCACTCGTGGCACCGACTGATTGTGTACAATACTTTTCACTCATATGATATATCACTAAAGTATGGGCGTAACCAAAAATCCCCAGCACCATATCCAAAAGTGCAGAGCATATCTTATTCAAAAAATATGTCGGTAATTCTTTAAGCTCTATTACTATATTTGCGAAATGTTGAAATAAAAAAACTGAGAGAAGTGCGAGTGAATTTTTTGGACCATCAGTTCTTCCATTATTTATGACAGAAATTAAATCGTTACCGACGTTACCTAACACCCAAATGACATCTACACGGTGGCGACAGTTTTAGAACAAAACGATTGTGGCACGCGATCGGACGGACTGATATTTCGTACATTAAGTATTCCGTTTTGGCATCCCCTACGGAAACCTGGTGAAACTTTCCTAGCCAGGCAAACTCTGTTCGAGAGTCGTCGGGGCTCGCGTGCTTGTAAACGAGACTTGACCTCGGCACATGCATGTTATTATTGACGCAGGACGAGCAGACCGGCCGGCCCCGGGTGCGATTCGGCGCAGCGCCGCCGCCGCACGCGCCCGGCCGCGACGCGACGTGCGCGCGCACTGATAACGGTAACGGAAATGCTCATTCGTAATGCAATCGATTACTTCAATTACAGTTACCGGACACCTCTTATCGCGTATCTGTGAAGGCGAACACCTGTATTTCTTTAGAGGATTCACGAACGGCTGTATGGATTTAATAACGAGGAAATGGAGATGCTGCAATATGACCTCGGACCTTTAAGATTAACTACCTGCACAAAGATAAGTTATTATTCATACATGTCGCTGTAATTCACTTTTATGTTATTTAGCAGTATTATGGATTTCCTAGATTAAACAAAAATTAAAGACAAAATGATATGTCATTAAAAATCCAAAAATGTTGCTTCTAGAATTTAATAAATATTTCATTTTAAAGTTAAACGCACTGATAGCCTAGTGATTTGAAATTCGATCGCTCACTCTGAGAAACAGGGTTGAAATCCTAGCTCCTCATTACAAATGTGCGTTTTAAGTTAAAATATCGCTTGCCATAATGGTGAAGGAAAACATCGAAACCTGCACACCTTAAAGTTCCTCAAAAATTGTTCTCCAAAGCGTGTGAAGTATACCCACCGGCCGCACTTGGCCAACGCGGCAGATTATGGCTTTAACCTTTCATTTTGATAACCCTGGTCCAACAGTGGAATGATAAAGGGTCGAAAAAAAGGTTCAAATTATTATTTCTCACTTATATAATAATATATCTTCGGACATCTAATGACCCTGCCACCTGATCTTAAAGTAAGCATCGCGAGAGCTTGTGTCGGCCACCAGTCGGCTGCTGATAAAACTACATTGTATGTAAGTATGTAAGTACATAGAAATGTTTACTTATTTTTTTACATCCAGGAACAGACAAATTCTTGTGGTTACGACACAAATATTTATTCTTGATGTGAACTAAATCGAACTCCCAACCCCCGGTGCCACTAGCAGTTTCCCTAACCACTGCACCAACGTGCACGAAGAATAAAAACAATTTTCACTTGAGTGACTAATGAAATAACTCGTCACTTGTTTACAAAACTTGCGACTCTGTAAACCGGGTCAAGTGTGCTAGACAAACGCAAGGTCCAAGGTAGGCCTGTGCAACGGTGACGTCACGCCCCGCCCAGCGCTCGCCTCCCCTGTCTCCAATTATGATAACCATCACTCAAGGCGAGCGGAACGAAAGGGGGCAGGTACCGGTTAAAACGTAAAATTACACTTCAATTTTTAGTCGACGGCGGGCGCACAATAAAAAACAAATATTCTCATGGTGCGTATCGACGAAACGTGACCGGCCTTCGTCGGAACGGTCGGCCGCGGAGTTATTGGGCGGCGCCTCGCGTCGGCCCGGCCGAGTGCTAAAGTGTAAAAAGCTGCAGTGAAATTTATAAGCTCCGCGTCGTGATTATTGAATAATGACTTCACAAATTAGCGCGTTGCCGCTTTAAATTATGTTCTAATATGCAGTCGTAAATCTCTTACAACAACGCGGACAATTTATTGCTCGTACCTTTCGTCAAGATTTCGCGGGTGTAATATTTTCGCGCGGATGGAGTCCAATTTACAATTCTATTACATTTGCATAAGCGACGGTCGCGGAGTGGGAGCTAGTGAGTCGGTGTATGCTAAAGTTATGATATATTAGGTTGTCGTTATTTATACGGTGGCTCGTTAACTTAGATAGCCGAGGGGAGCGCCCATTTGTATCTCGTTGTCGAACCGTGTGTGTTTACGAGGGCCGCGAGTGTTACAACAAATTCAACAACCGACCGGGCGTCATCTATCAAAAACGCTAACGAGCTCGGATGCCGCGGCAATTTACAAACACTGCGGTCCAATAATATGGGATGATGTTGATGAAATATCAAAGCCAGTATCTAATTTACGCTCGGAATGGCGTCAAAACAGTGTCACTCTATGATGAAGTTAAAATACCACAGCAACCGATACAAAATATTATAATCCAATCAAAATAACTGCTCGTGAAACAAATTGCTATTGCAACGCGTATTGGTACATTGCAAAATTTATCCATGGCCGGAATCAATGAACAATACTCTAAGTAATGAAGGTAATAAAACGTAAGTGGATAAGAACTGGCCCGTTTAGTTCATACACCGCTGGCGCGGCAGCAGTCCGCGACGCCCGGAAAGTTCATTGTGACAAACACCGTGGCATCAAATTACTATTTATTATGATAATTCTTTAATGCGCGAGTTACACTGGTGTTACACCGCCATTACTACTGGGAATCATTTACTTTTGAATATAAAAATAGCTAAATGGAAAACCGACTTCTCGAGCCAAAAAGAATTTTATACCTACTAACGTATGCACAATTCAATCTGAATGTTGATGATATTTTTGCCACTGATACGTTAGGTCTTAAACATATTATGTTACAACATTTATTGGAAAAAAAATCGCAAGACAGTTATCGATATCCACAAAATGGCTGTTCTTTGTTTTTTAATTGAAACGAACCAGAAGAATGTCGATAACTAAATTGTTTTATTTATAGAACAGTTGACGTCGTGTTGTATACGGGCGCTTAGATTTTTATGTGATGCGGAGTAATTCAGTTAGCGAACACTGCTATCGTATTAGTAACTCATGGCTGCGTCGCTGCTCCGACGCCGCTACGTTCGGCGCCGCACCAGTTTGCTCACCAACCTACACCACGTATCGTCAGGAGACAATCAACAAAAAATCGCTCACTCGTATTATTGCACCGACTTATAGAAAGCTACCAAACAAAATAATTATCTGAACCAGCTCCATTGAAAATTGACAGCGCCATATGCTCAAACAATTATTTCGATGAACGGTCCTTTTCATTTTAAAAGGGAAATTAATTTTGGGCGGGTCCATAAAGACCGTTAACGTATTCTATTATATATTTTTTTAAACTTCTCATCATTTTCGATGAGCTGTTTTTTTTTCATACACGCGCAGTTTGTTTAACGGCACCAAGAGACCCTTACTTTTTACGACCTTAGTTTTTCAATGCATAAAAAATTAATACCGGAACTTTCACTGTGCTTCATTAGGCTAACCGAAACTTTGTAGAACCTTGTAAAAGCATTCTATATATTTTATTACAACAACATTAAACATTCCAGTCTTGGGTCGTCGAGTTGTTACCAACTACACCGTCGGTCGCGGTGGTTACGAGCGCGTTTTCCTGGAGCGCGGGCCCCATCAGATTTTTCTAAATTTTATTTTCTACTAGCTGACCCAGCGAACTCCGTACCGCTTTTCCAAAGTTTTTCTTCTTTTTCGTTTTTTCCAACACCTACCTAAAGTGTTCTGCATTCCTCTGCCTACCTCTTCGAGGATTAAAGGCGTGATTTTACGTTTATTCTAATTACATTCGTAGACGTCTGACGGGGTTAACTGATCTAGTGATCATTGATCAGTTTTCGACCGGAGAAGAAAAAT
>DWEI01002797.1:0-13720 GCA_018245875.1 Mysoria ambigua | reverse complement strand
TAGAATCTATGCATTAGTTTCTAGGAGTGGTTTATTAAAAAAATTAAAAATGTGCGATTTTTTTGACGCCGAGTGTATGTAGATGTCTGTTGGTTGCCTCGTTTGCTTATTGGTTTTAGGCGTTACGGCTGAGTGGGCGGTCTTAGCTTCGAATTCCGGGTCATTTGTAATAGTGGTAAAAGTAATGGATAAGATGTAATGGTACCCGGTGCTTAGCAATAAGCTCGTTTACTATTCCATAGCGAGACGTAAATGTGTCTGGTCGAATGTGTGAACGTACTACACTTCTCTGTCTGCCTCTTCAGTAATTACAGGCGTGATGTTACATTTGTTACGTTTAGGTACCAATGACACGAAACGAAGTTTATACATATTTTAAATGATAATTTAATAATAATAATTTTTCGTATCATTTCCTTTCCTTTCTTACCGATAGAGACACGATAAGCGATTCAAATTACATTGTAAAATATTTATAAAATCTTTTAGACGTAATAATTGTAGCGACTCGTATGGTAGCGGAGATTATATTCCAGGGGAGGCGCCAATTATTTTGCTCATGCTATATTCAAACGTTAAAAACATTTAACAGATGCTGTGTAGGTACATATATATGCGAATAATACCTGTTACTCTTTGTCTGCTCATCCACACGATAGTAAATTTATTTATACAGTAATAAGAAAAATCTGCAGTTCCATGTTCTCTGCTTCCACCGCAAGGGAATCGACGCGTTTATTTATTGATGGTAGTAAAAGAGCCAATACACAAAAATTAAATTTGTTCCAGTGACATAAAAATTACTATAAAATCTAGATCATAACTCGTTCAATGGTCAAAGGGTGATGTCGTAAGTGCCTATATTATTACATCATGAGACAGGAATGTAATTCGTCAAGTTAATGTATTCATGGCAATATGTTTATACTAAATATGTCAGCGTAAGATAAGAGTTACTGCCGTAGTACATTACGTAGTACCACAATTCTCGTTTAGGGTGTGTTAAAGAAGTGGGTCGGGAACTGGAAGAAAATTTTACGATTTGAATTGACCATGACGAGAATACGTTAATATAATAGTGGGAACCTGGTAGTTATTAGTTCGTCGTTGCTGTATCGTCTCCCAGGGCCCTCGCGGCAGAGGCATCCCTTCGTCTGTGTCCTCACAGCTGTAGCTTTATTTTGCTTTGGCCACATGCGCGCGCGCTGGTTCCGGTCAGTTACAACTCAGTACAATAGGCTCGACAGTACAATAGGCTCATCTTCTACTCCATAGTGGAACGGTAAAGGGTACTGACGACACTCTGCCGCCTACCCCTTCCGGAACCACAAGCGTGATGTTCCTTCTTGATGGCGTCATATTCTTGTTATACCCACATTACCCGCGGCGAGCAACAGTGGCAAAAGTAATTTCTGCTAATGATTTGACGCTTCCTCGTGCGTCCCGGCTTGTAATTGGACGCCGCGCGGGCGGCCCTTTATTGACGCGGTCCGGATGGTTTTTATTACTAATAGCCCTTTAACAATTAACCTGACGAACTGCCCGCCGTTACAAGAGCTCCGATGATTTTCCGATGCTAATCCGTTTAGTGTTAGATATATCTTATAGCTTTTTGTTCGCGCTCCATGAATGGAACGATGACAGGGCTGCCGATGAAGATCGCTGCTAATGTTCGTTGACCGAAACTTGATCGTATTCTGTTAAGCGTCCAAGTGTGAACGTTCGTAAGTTGTTAGTTTGAAAAATACGTAATTCAAGTACGCTTAATTATTATTAATTAGCAGTCGGCCGAGGACGACATTGGTAGTTGTTAGTATTTTGAAAGCAGGCTGTGTGTAGGTACGTGCGTCAGCCGCCGCCGTGCCTCGGGCCCAAGGCGTATTTTATGGTAAAATATTTTTAGCACTGCTTAGCACTTTCTACAAATAATACAGTTATATGTACATGTCTTTGCACCATGCCCCTCACGGGGTGGGCAGAGGGCACCGAGTGTCAAATATACGGATAGGGATATAGATACCTTACAGATATAATAACATATGATACCTTACACATGTGACAACATTTTAGTTGAAATTCAAATACTTACATCCAACCGGTATTCATAGCTTGTGAAGTCCGCAGACTTGCCCTGAACCCTTCTCATTGTGAGCGGACACCTATGTCACACGGCAGAACGATAAATGAGTTAATGATGATGAACAGGATAGAGGGACTAGCTTGGCATTTGTTCCATTTCCTTATCGATTATTGAAATAACACGTAAACACAGCGAAACGCGCGGGCGGGTTCAGCGGCGCGTCGAGCTGGAGGCGCTCTGCCGGCTGCTGCTGGTTTATTACGGTTCTAGGGAAACTGAATTATGCATTAAGATGTAGATATAAACTGAACGGGTTTTTGTACCGTATGTGACTAGAACACTAATAATGAAGTGAATGCGATATAATAAAAGAATGCATTAACGGGAATTGTACAGGAATGGCCATTGAACACGTGTTGTTTATGGTTTCCGCGGTATCCGTTGAAGGCAGGTAATATTTCGAATACAAATTGTCGCACATTGATCGTACATTGCTATACATATATTTGTCAATTAAAGTTGTTTTAGTGCTCATTGGTAGTTTTCCAAAACGAATTATAGAGCTTTTTACTTAACGAAACTGAGGAAGACCAGGACTCGTCGACCCTAGCCGTCCAGATACTGGTCGACGGAGGAGGCAAGAGTCTCCGAGAGCAACGGGCACGAGTAGAGAAAGTGATGAATGTGGACGAAGCATCTGGCGATATGACATTGTGAGCAGTTCAGTGTACATCGTTGCAAATGAACCGTGTATTGAAATCCAGTTAATTTTTTATCAACACTTTGCTCAGATTTATAAATCGCCTTTTCAACAATTTCAACCGGATGTTTTACACTTCACTTTAGTTCCCGTAACATAAAAATCAGCTAAAATCAGAAAACATTTCTCGCAGCGAAATGTATACTTCAAAAGCTGTAAACCTAGCTAACAATGCAAGTGAAGTGGTCTTACGCGGTCGGCTGAACGGTTAAAAATGTGATTTAGATGAATGAAACTCCTCGATGGAACATTATTTAAAATTAGAAACAAAAATATAATTATTCGTGAATTTTTATTTTCACAATTGAGCTGAACATTTTTTACTCGAACTGTGTTAAATGAGTCAGAAGTGTCCAAAATCGGCATGTGCCAACTGTGTAAAGATTTTAAAAGAAGGGCGTCCGGTCTGGAACGAGAAAGATATTTAACGATATGATATCAATGATATTATATTAACGATATAATAATCGTCATACATTTTTGTGAATGACCCGCGTTATCGTCGCCTGCGAGGCCACCTGTCATCATTATGAACTTCTTCATCCTCTGCCCTTGCCGGCATACTATGCTATATTATATGTAGATACTTAATTACCTTTTAACATCCAAGATGCGGGTCACGATTTGAATCTCATATCTCCGGAAACCAAAATCAATACCACTATGTAGACTATCAGTCATATGGATGTAGGTATGGAGAGTTATATTCGTGGAAGCCATTATAAGTGCAAGCAATGTAACCGTGAGCAGGTCGATACGTGACCTGGATAAGTTATTGGAAGCGAGGCGTGAACCGTGCCAACGTTTTACACTTTATTGTACACATCATATGTTATTTAATTGTTGCGGGTATTTAATTATATGATAGGTTATGATTCGTTGGCGATTGCACTTGATGGAAAGCGCAGAGGCGTCCCAAGACTGGCCACCTACACATGAGAGAAGCCTAATGACACTTGTTTCGAAGAGGTTTAAGTCAGGTTCAGTCTCCGCCACGACCTCGCCACATCGAGCCGCCTCGAATCAGTTCATATGGTGTCCGGAATTGATATTAACAATTGCGTAAAAATCGCTCATAAAACTGGCCTGAAATGGACGATCGTTAGTGTTCATGGCGATAGACATAAAATGAAGAGCAGGGCTCGCCCCTCGCGGGGTTATAAACTGACTTCTCTCCGCGTTCCGCTGGAGCGAGCGACGCGAAAAGAATAATTTCCGGGCAGCCGCTGGAGGCTGTAAATTACATGGAAAAGAGCCCTATTCACGAGAACTCAAAAGCGTGACCGTGATATAACGTGATGTATGAACTGAAATATTGTCTTGTCTCTGAATGTCACGATAATAAATAGTTTGGTGTCTTTAGAGTAGCTTCCCATAGCTTTGTTTTTTTTCATGACTGATTTCATTCGGCATGAACTTTTTTCGGAAAAGAAAGAAGATTTGAATCGAAATCTGTTACGAGACCCGATGTGGAATGATAAAGGATTGTCAATTTTTTTTTACTATGATGTCTACAACTGTGGTGTCATTGAGTGTTAAAGAAAATAACATTATCTATGACCACGGTGTATGGCAACCGGTCTACCACCTATTTCATAGTGGGACGTAAATGTAACTAGTACCTATAGTACACTCCTCTTTCTATCTTTTCCGGGATTACAGATATGCTAGTGGCCACCCCACTCTTCTTTGCAAAATGTTCAGTATACGAACAAATATCGCTTAATTTAATGATGAGAGAAAACATTGTTAGACAACCTTCACACTTCAGAGATGTCCTTAATGTTCTCTTATGCGTTTGAAATTTGCCAAATGGCAGTTGGCCAGCAATGCACAGGCAGCCTGTGCACTGCTCTCTCATTCCAAGAGGAGATCCGTCCAACGGTGGAACGATGAAAACGTCGATGAACACGACGTCCATTACAAGTATACGTTGATAGAATAATTAGAAGAATAAAGAGAATAGTGCTCTCGGAGGAATAAAAACGTATATTTTTTAAATTAAATTTCATGCGCAACAACGCTCAGATTTAAAAAATGTTGTAAGTAATAATAAAAAAAACGAAACATCTTAAAATTGCATTCCCGCCAGAGCTGCAGCGCGTTTCATCGAGCCGAGCTTTAATAAAGATATTTCTAGTGCTTTCCTTTGACTGGCATTCCTTCGTTAAAAACACCGACTGGATTTTTAATGAGAGTTATTTAACTAGAAACTTTACCAAAGCAAGCACGGAATGTTCGCATGCATCATAGCGCGAAACCCGGTCGGAGTTTAATCCGAGTACACATCATTATGTAGAGCCGCGCGAGCGGCGGGACAGCGACTTGCTTCTATAACACACCGCTGTTTATGGTACACTCGTTTCGTGTCACTGTTCGACAGTTGACTTGGATAAATATTATTATTGTCATTGTTATAACCTCACAGTGTTAAATTACTCTCTCCTTACACACTGGCCTCACTTATCCACGTTCATCATTCGCTTATACACGGACTCCGGTTTCCACTTGCGGGTTGAGCATCGCTGACCACGTTCTGCCGCATCGCCTGCGCTGCTGCCTATAGGCATCAGGTCATTAGCTGTACCCTGTGCCCCAGCACGGGGTCCATGAATGTACACTAACTCCGCCCCGTCACTGATTACAGGTTTGGTCATACTAGACGAGTCTTGCTCGTCAGCACGTGCAACTGTCCACGATTGTATTGAACAGTAATCTGCACATGAGGCGACAAGCATACTTTCGTATTCGCTCGATGTTTGTACTACGTCGGCGCACCGTAGACAGCTCCGCCTGACCCATCTAAAACGCACACGCTCGATTTAAAAATAGACTCCTGTGCAGTGTTTCCAGCGTTCAGTATATTGATTTTGTACTAAGAAAAGCGGTGTCTTATGAGCTATGAGACAATCAGTAAAATAGTACATTCTTATTTTGTACTGATCTAATATAAAAGCAAGGTACTGTATGTATGTTAAAAGTATTTTTTATTGTAATATTTTTAGGATCATTACAATTATTATACAAACCAGTCGTCTATTGGTGGATATAGCTTCACCAGAACAGCACTGTCGTGTGGTAAATGTTTAATTGCTGGGAGCTATCACTAGAGCGAACATCATCAAGACGTGAGGGGCTATGGGTCATAGTCTGAGAAGAGCGAGACAAAATCTGAAGCTCATAACTTAGAGCTAATGAATACACGACCCAATTTTCGTAAGACCGTGTCAGCTGTGCCATATCAATTATCTGTTAGTTTGATCCACGCTAGAAATAAACAATACAGGCACATGTATCGTAGACGTGCTCGTGTCAGTCCCACCGTCAAGCGCACGCGCGACTGTTGCGCTGCCGCGACAGCGCTCCGTCGTGCGTGCGGCGGGACCCGAGGCAAGGACAGTTGGCGGAGGGCAACGAGGTAATTAAACAGGAGCCGTCGACAGCCGCGCGCCGACACTCCCCGACAAATTCGTCTTTGGCCCGATACGGTGGCGCTTAATTACTATGACTAAACAATTTAATTGTACTCGCTACGCTGAACATTTTGTTGGACGACAACATATTAAGGTGTATATCAATGTAACCAACGTAACTTCACGCTTGTAATCCCCGAAGACGTAGGCAGAGGAATGCAGAACACTCCCATTTTACCAGTTACTTTTACCTTTCACCTATGGATTGGTGGTGAGCTTATTGCCATGCACATATCCAGACTCCGAACTACTACCAGAATTCTAATTAGATTTTCTAGTAGAAAATTTTCTAACTAGAAAGTTTTGTACCGTTCAACCTGGGAATCGAAACCGGGACCTCCCAATCAGCAATCGCACTTTCAACCAACACGAGGCAGTCAGTGTATTGTATATCAATGTTTTAGATATTATCTCTTGTACCGATCCAAACGATTGAAAATGAATGAAGCATTGCCTTGTGTACAAAGCAGCCCCTTCAATTAAAACAATATGGTTGAAAAATCAGCTTATTGAAGAAAAACTAGTAACTACGAACTAAGTATTGTTAATAATAAATTAAATAAACCAGAATGAACTTTAAAACAAGTTGCTTGAAATCGTAATCATACAGATACCTACATCGCATGATGTTACCGTCTAAATTATTAATTACTTAAATACGCCTAAGGGTTACTTAGCATTATATAATGTAACAAGGCTTCGTGTACTTACTCACAGCTATGTTCCTAACGGAACGTAGGTATACTCCTTATAAAAGCGAACAGTGATAGAGCTGATAAACGCAGATGGAAACGGCGAATTGACTGTTTCTTATACGTCGCTACACGGCCATACGGCAAGCCGAGCACAGGGCTTCCCGCTCAGACAATCATACCCACTGCCGATATTATTATAAACGAAATCGTACCTAGCACATTACATTTGCCTCGGCTCGGAAACCAGTGACACGGAATCGATATTTGTACCTACACGTATAAGGTAACAGCGGCGCGCGAGCGAGCGATAAAAGTATTGCGATTCCATTATAGATAACAAAGATAAAGTAGCTAATAGTATTGTATCGCACCGCGCGGAAATCTCGCTCGTGCGGCGAGCGGCGGCGCCGGCGTGCTCGCGCGGCGCGCGCGGCCCGGTGCGCTTGGCCGGGAAAATCAAACACTGATTTCGGCGGGATTTTCATAGGTCGCTGGGGTTTTTCACGTTATTCCATCCCGCGGTATCGCTGCTATAACCCCCAATACTATATAAGCCCAAGTAAACAAGCAAACAATGGTTAAACATAATATATGTAAAAGCAAATGTCTCCGTGTTTGAAGTTACGTATATGTATATATTTTTCGCAATTGTTATAGTTGAAATGTAATCGAAAACAAACACGTTTGAAACTCGAAATGAATGTGTTTAATATTAATCTTAAGAAAACTGCCTTTGCAAATGTGTCCAGGGATTAGAGTTAGAACGTTGGATTGCTTTAATTGAAACGGAAAATCCATCAAAAATTTTCGATAACACTTTTAGTTTCAGTACATTGTCATCCGACTGTAGGAACAAATTAGGAAGCGGAAGGATCTAGAAAATATACGATCCGTGTTAATTTATGCCACACCAACATAATGAGGACGTTAGTCTGGCCTTCTCAGGGAAACGGAGTAGTGGCCAACAGTGGAGCGATCGAAGGGTTGATGGTAATAATCATGATGAAGAGGCGTCCAAATGCCGGCGTCCTTCAACCCACGAGTCAGCGGCAACATGTCTAACACAAATGTTGATACGCCCCAACGAGGTCCACTTGCGAGAGCCAATTACTATGTCCGTTAGCACATGTTAAAGTGAACGAAGAGAAACCTATTTTTGCATTTCATTTCTTTCAGTTAACGCCATCCTCTTTTGCGTATTTTTGGAACTGTTTCCCTCTATTAATCCTGGAAGTTTGTTTTTCTATTTATTTATCAGTAGGTAAAGCCATTAATTAAATAACAGAGCTTGTCTTTTTTGTAATACTTGAGTTGTGCGCTTGCTTGGCGTCATGATGAATATTTACGATTGTATTATGCAGGCATGTATTAATATTCGCCGTCCTTTGACATGTTGTATACCCAACCCCCAACCCCTATTACTGGAATTTATTTTTACTACGCGAACGTGGTCTGGATAAAATCGCTTCCTTACCCAATACGGCCGTCTTTTGTGTGTCCAGTTTTTACGGTTCTTCATGTATGTGGGTATAATTTTTTTGAATTGTGTATAAATAATAAGCGTAAATAAGTGTACACAACAAGACCTTAACATCTACGTCATCGCTGAGGAGAGTCCAAATATAAGATATGAAAGTTTGAAAGCCTGAACAAAGTTTGATACCACTTTTTTTGTATAGTTATTTGTTATAAATAATATGTCTTAGTCTTCAGACATCACATTACGCCATTTTAACCCAAAACAGAGAGATTTAGAATTTGTGTTTTGGTAACTAGATGGATGATTCATTAAATATATGTATATCGTATAAATATACATATACCTTTAGCGACAAAGTCCTAAAAATAAATGAAAAAAAAAACCTTTTTTTATTACATACAGACATATCAGAAACTTGCACTCATCATTCAAGTATTTATCCTGAATGGAATCGAACCCATGATTCCAGCTCAGCAGTCAGGTACGAAAACGACTAGAATAATGGGCTCGTCAATGTAGTCGCTAGTAGTGGTACTAACCAACGGGCCAGTGAACATCATATAAGTATTTTACAAGCATAACAAATATTGAAATATATCACAATACAAACTATGGTCGGCGCCGAGACGCGACCGAGTTATAAATAAACGCGTAGAGCCGCCGCGACGGGATACGATTTTATTGTATTAAACAGACGCCGGGACATCGCACGCGAACGATGTGTGCCAGAAACCTCCGTCAGCTCTCTGCGCCTCCTGGACATATTTACAAGTTGTATCACGCTCAATTAGTTCGGCGGCTCGATCGTTCACGGTTGCATTCAGTCAGAGTCACCTTGTACAGACCTGATACATCGCGATCAACCTCACACCGTCAGTCCGCCTGCACCACGCTCCAGGAGCCTGCTGCCGAGCGCGATCTTCAACCCTTCGTCTCCAGTGGCCGGCAGCCACTCTGCGTATATCGTCACAACACGTAACACCAGAGCACCTCTGGCTTTAACGAGATAAAGGAGGCAGAATAAGGTCGTTCATTTGTCTGACTGCCAACATTTGAAGTATGAACATTCGGTAGATCTGGGTCGACGTTACGTAACAATCATTAAAATCTTATGCCAAGTAGCGAAAAAACTTGAAATTGTTAAGAACTCCGTCGCGAGTTGCCCCCTGACTCCCGCCATCCGTACCGTAGTAACATTGTCAAGTAAGTTCTGTCTGAGTCTGGAGCCACGCCAGCAATCAAGACCCATAAAGTCTTCTAAGTAAACTGAGCATATAACTCGCATAAGTTAACTAGGGAACATGACTCTTAAGACGTACTAGCGGGGTTCGTAGCGTAATAACAAACATAATATTTATTTTAACATATTTTTGATGTTTTTGTCGTGAATACATATCAATAAAACGTATAAACATGGCAAAGTGTCTGTTAATAGTGCAGATATCTGTGAGCCGGCTCGGATCAGTCAGATGACGGGAGAGAAAACGTATCCCTAGCAAGCCACTTGATTTCTGCGTGTTACAAGTTCGAAACCGCAATATACGCCGCTCCACAGGGCTTCACGTTTACTATGACAGAAAACTTTTATATTGGAAATAGCGAAAGGTAAATACGCAACAAATAAATGATTACAGAACATTCGGTGCCATGTTACATGTTGCCGAGTGATGTGAGTTTGAGTCACGTCACGACACTCGAACAAATACTGCTACAGATATTAGTTCGTATTACTTTGTACGGATAGCAACACAATTTTCTTCCACATTCAACATTGTATGTTACACTTCGTCAAGCCTTTTACTGTTGCTCTGTTGGACACGGCTCTGCCTCAGAACGCTTTAAGTCATAATCCACCACGCTGGCCGAACGCCGGCTGCCAGCACTCCTTAGAGGACGTTATGGAGGACTCTCCGGAGTGCAGGTGTATTAACAATGTTCTTCATCGTCCAGCAAGTTATAATTAACCTTTAAATATAATTAATTAGCAAAAATATACCCGCCCGTTTTCGAATCCAAGATCACCGGAGTGCGCGGCCGAATTTTCAACTAGTATAACATCACTGCTATAACAGGTACATATATAAAAGACTGGAATATTAATATATTTGAGTATCTATATTGCGTCGCAGTGACACCTCCATTACCGATGTTATTAACTAATTATTACCGTGCCACATTACAGATATAAATCAATCTACAAGCCCAAATATCTACGGGTTGTGCTAAATTAATAACGACCTATTTATGAACGTACCAAATACTAAGTGGAACTAAGTTAATTACGGGAAGTGAAAAGTTCGCGCGCCAGTTTATTTATAGTTAGTTCCACAGTTCATTATCATTTGTCAAATGTAGGTTCTATCAGAGATTACGGTGCGCCGTGTTGTCGCGTCAGCCTATTCCGGGCTACGTTTACGGCCGGGTTTTTGATTCAGTCTGTCCAATCATGCCACGTATCTACTATTTTCGCATTCATCAAAGCATTTGTTAACTTAAAACAAGAAAATATTTCAAGAATGACTGACGAAAACATGACAAAAGAGATGTGTACATATATGTGCAATACACACTGTTCATATAAAGTCATTCGTCAAGGAAGTAAATACCGATCAAGATCACGACTCGCCTATCCTGGACAAATGGTTCTGATACTGGTTGATCCGGGCATCTGGAGCCATTCGAACCAGTGTGGGCGTGCGAAGGAGTGCGGCATGTGAAAGAAGCGCGTCAGATATGCAACGTTACAAGTATTTGGCACTCCATAGTACGCCATCCCGTAAGGAAACCTTCAAAAGATACCCGAAACCTGGGAGGGATACCAGCTTGTGTGGGATTTATAGCGCACTAGAACCCTCTCGGAGGCCTTCCTCTACGACCGTAAGAGCACTCCGGGATAACCAACGGAACGCGCCGGTGGCCTCCAAGCGCGGCACCCCTGCGGGCTCTACTAGCGGGAGAGTCAAAATGCCTCATGCTATGCCCTTTGCTTCCTACGACGGTATGCCGTCATCCTCGGGATTGTTAACTGAGCAGTATTGAGTTCCCAATCTAGCTACTCTCAATCCCGAAAGCCTCCTTTTGGTCTCCTCTTACGACAGGCAGAAGGCACCGTAGCTCATATTCTGGTCCCGGGTGACAAGGAGACCCCCGTCAGGGACCTAGCATGATGATACAACGATAATACTCGATTTCACTTCACTGCCCAACAAAGCACATTTCGATACGCCCCTTTGTTGCTTTATACGCAGATTTTTGCATTTAATTTCGTTGTAGCTAAAGTTAATCCATTGAAGTGCTTACTGAATCAAAAATCAACAAGGAAATCCTCTCTCGGTTCCGTTAGTTACGCTCCGTTGGGCCGGAAAACTTGTTTTGATTTACTCAGACATATTTCTTGCTGAACCAACAGCAAACTAATCTGTTTTTAAATACCTCCCGCGCCGAGATCCGGCGGACAAGTGTTTTGCTAAAGTTCCCAACTGCAGAACGCTTTCAAAGTGTGGACAGGTCTGATCGAATTGAGATAAATGGCGATTCAAACGAGCTTTTGAATTGTTTACAAACAGTTTCTTAATAACAACATCAATCCCGTTTCAATTAATATTGTACACTCACTTGCAAAAAGTAACGTCACGCCTGTAATCTTGAAGAAGTAGGCAGAGGAATGTAGAGCACTCTCATGTTTCGTCAATTATGTTTACGCGCACTATGGAATAGGAGGCGAGCGATTACCATACACCCGGCAGACATCCCGGCACCGAGTCACTACTAGAAATCACAATTAGAAAAGTCCGGTAGTGCCCGAACCGGTACTTGAACCTAGGACCTCCCGATTGGCAGTCGTGTTTGCAACCACCACAACTAACGAGGCAGTCAACTTACTCGTACTTAAAATAAACGTAGATTACTAAATAATAGTAGTATGTGTAGTAGTTATTGTATGTGTGTTAGTAAATAATTCAGTTTGGTATTATTCAAATCAAATTAAATACAGAGAGCACGGAGTGCCAAATATCTCGATCCTTACAGACCTGCCGCACCTCGTCCATACTCATAACTCTTTTCATACATGCACGCCGGTTTCGGAGGCTTCTGACTCCCCCATCAGCCAATATTTGGCCTATTCCATCCTCCGTGCTCTCTGCCTACCCCGTAAGGGACTCGGCGTGAAGATATATATGTAAATTAAATACAGGGGTGCTGATGGTGCATTGAAAGCATATTTAATAACACACACATTACTGTAATTGTGGAGCGAGCGCAGCGCGTCAGGTGCGAGTAAATGGAATTAAAGGAAAACCTCGTTTTATATCTCATGTAGTTAAATCACCTGCCGCTGTGCCATAGCTTCGTGGAATACTCAAATGTTCTTCACATTATTACGTTCGAAAAGAATAACATTGCACACTATGAACGCAGTCAGCGTCTGCAAAACTCCAAAAACGATGCTGCTGCCACCTACGCGACAGTGCTGCCATCTATTCAATAACAGTATTACAGTGTCCCAGGGAACGGGTGCTCGCGTGGGGCTGTTAGCTTATTAACCTAAGCCACACGTGCGCGAGATTAAGGTACACGGCAGAAAGTAAATTAGAAAATGATGTTTTTATATTTTTATTTTCACAGTTAAAGTAATACTAATTTTCTATGATACATGTTACAGCGCGTGAATATAAATGTAGCAAAATATAAAGTGTCCGACCAAACTTTCGACTAATAATCTTGGTTTCGTTTGGGTATCAAAATAAATATAGTGTTAAGAAATTTTAATTTTAAAAATTACGAGTCTTAATTTCGTTCTCTTTCATTATTTCTTTTTAATATAGTCTATGACCTTCACCGGGATTTTGTAATTGAACTTGTCGGAATAATTTCCAAGCAAATTCAGTTAATATTTTTTGCATGTAATACGCTCCCACGCAAATATAAATGTCAATAATATGGCGGGGGACGTAAATATTAATATAGCGCCGCCATTTGGATTCGTTTTTTTTGTGCTGGTAGTAATGAGGTAGTTTCTATAACATATGTGATATTGAGCGGGTGGTTTGATTTTTAACGTAATATCACGGGTGTAATCGTCGAAAATGATTGTAGGTTTCATCAGTTCCGTTTACGTCCTACTATGAACTGGAGGGTAAAAATCTAAATCATACAACGCCGATACATCCAGACTCAGAACCACCACTGAATCTAGAATCTAGAACTTTAAATCTATAAATATTAATTTCT
>DWEI01002796.1:0-13722 GCA_018245875.1 Mysoria ambigua | reverse complement strand
AGTCTGGATATGTGCCCGATGCATGGCAATAGGCTTACCACCTATTACATAGTGGGACGTAAACGTAACCGGTGAAAAGTGGGAGTGTTCTGCATTCCTCTGCCTACCTCTTCGGGGATTACAGGCGTGAAGTTACGTTAAAACAATCTAACGATTGTACTACTATTTCCGTATTTTAAGCAATTTAATTTACAGTACGATATGATTGAAAACTACGAGCATAATTGTGTATTAAACTAATATGTAAATGCATATTACCTTCCTTTTCACATACATACTTTGCTACATGATGAAATGAAAAACGATTGAAATTATTGTGGTAACTACAAATATAGTATATAAAGTAAAATAATTAATCCCGTAACTTCATGCATTTTAGTTTAAATATTTATTTATTTTTTACATTGAATGTTTCCTTTTTTTGATGTGTTAATATAATGTTTTATTTAATCTTCATAATTCACTGTCTCGGTAAAGGTTGTAATGCTATTCGTGCTAGTCGGAAGTATAACTATATTGTAGTTTTGTGTCAGCCAAATGACGGCGGGCTCTATGCGAGATCTGTTTATCAGCCCCCATCTAACTCTGGGAGTGGGGCATAGCTGATAACTAGCGACTCTCGGGATCTAAAACTTGCGAGAACAAAGCTGAGTTGCGACATCTTGCCAATAACATCCCTTCCTTCCTCCTTTCTTCTTATTGTATCTAGTGCTTAGTTTTCTTTCTTAGTAATAAATGTTATTATTATTATCGTTAAAAATTATTGTGTTTTCACAATTATTGCGCTTTTAAATTGCTTTGTTTATGTATTCGTTGATAATTTCCTTTATAACCGCCGACAATATTGTTAGCCTATGGCAGTAAACAAATAAATTCAGATTCCAGCCGCATATGTCCCTCACTGCTCATTGTTTCAGTACCTTTGTATGGACGATACCAGAATTTCAAATAGCAATAAAAATGCATTACCAATAAATATTCCTTTGTTTGAAAACCGAATTCAACTTAAATGCACGACTCAAATACGTATTGTTGGTTTTTAAATAAAAAATAAAATATTATTAAAATAGTGTAATTATAAAATAGTAAAATAATTTAAAAAATAAAATATTATAAAATATTATTAAAATAATTTTCATTCGTAGAGTTGGAGAATAAAAATAAAATAGATATATGATTTCTACATCTCGAGAATTCAACATCAGAAAAATAGCAGTTTTATTCTTTTAATCTTTTTTTAGGATTGAATATTCTTTTAATGAACCTGGTGGAACGTGTATATTAGATTATTTAGATAAAGGGATAACAGGAAGCACCACATGAGTGGCTGAATTTATATAAGACACCTACATGCTGACTTATAGATAGAGAAGGAAGTTTAATATTTCTTCAATATCCCTTCTTTTATCGCTTCACATACGTACTTATGTCAAGACGCTATTTTCTCAAAGTGAGCACGTAAGCTCTATTATTGCTATTCAATATACTGCTGGAATTGCGTTAACAAATGTAATGCACATTAAATGCAATAAGTAAATCGCTTCGTTTCACAACAACTGATAATACACTAAATACTATAAACAGCTCTATGTAGAGCTTATGTACAAAAACGAAAGTAAAGCTTGCTATACTATAGTTATTTAGCTGTACCGTTTGCTCTAATTCTCGTGATAAAGGCGTCTCGTGGTGAACGATTACAACACGCACGGACCAGTTGCTGCGGGCGTAACTTGTGCCGCAATTGCATCAATAGCTGATATTTTAACAAAAAGCAATTTTATGACCATTATATATGTATAACTGGAATTGGAACACTGGTTGGACTACGTTCCGATACTAGTCAATACAAGCCTTTCTTTGGTCTATAACAACAATCCGTCAACTCTATTCAGCTCTATATATCTATACCTTTAGGGAAGAAAAGTAAACCTTAGATATTTTTTTACTGTATGATAACAATGAATTGACCAGAATCTATCAGTAATCACAGTGACAACCACTGTTCCCCCTCACATCGTTAATGGTGTCCAAAATTAGAACATCGTAATTGGAAAATCCTGAAAAATTGGAAAATGGTTCTTAACGAATACAGTATACATAATACGAATATAAAATAAATACTTACAATGAATCAAAGATATTTCGTGTGTGATACTCGTATATTTTCGGATCAGTTTTAATATTAAAAACGACCTTCGCATATCTGTACTAGATTGTTGTTTACTGAGTATGACCAAATTTTAGGGTGTGGTTATTATACGCTTGTAGGCATTAAAGTACCTGTGGTAGTTTTATACGGGTATATTATTGACTAATATGTTTGACAAACTGGTTGCCAATGTGCTTTCATGTTGATTCTCTATCAACCTGAACCGAACCTGCTTGAACTTTATCTTTTATTCCATGTAACTTTAAAAAATATCTGTAACTGACCTGACTATGCTTAACCGAGCGAGCCGTATTGAACTAAACAGAACCTAATTTCTCACACATCGAGACCTGTGCGGTGCAAGTCGGAGTAATTAATACTACACAGTTGCAAAATTTATATTTTTGTTATTTATTATCAGCGCTATCGTTATATCAGCGGTGTTACTGATTTATGCCTTTTAAGTTCAAGCTTGAAATGTCGTTAATAAACCTTAAAGAAAAAGTAAGCACCACCGCGATCGGGAGGGTTTATGGAGATGAATCTCGAACAAATACGAAACTAGCTGGCCCAAAACAAGAAAAAATATAATAAAATCATAATTATGGTATCGTTGATCTATAAAGTGAGTTCGTGAAGTATTTTCATATATCAGTACACTAGAATTTTATACACCAGTTCCAAACTCTACTTACTTTATCGAAACTAACGTTACGTTCCCTATACATCTTCATATAAAAAGCCTTTCAAGTATTAAACAAGTAAACACTCTTATACAAGTAGCTATTGACCAAACACACTTAAGGTGTAACCAGATGTAACACACTAAGGTAGAAATCAAGGTCAATCTATAACATAGCATATTATGATCACTCAGACCTTTCACATATCTTGCAAGGTCATAAAATGCTCCAATTTTGCAAATGTTGGTACTATTTATAGGTCCACATGAACAAATTATCAATAGAAGTAAAAATGGAAAAACTGTTTCCGGTTCACGAAAATTTCAATTTGAAACTCGTAACAAGTTCCGTCAACTTCATCTATCCACATTGGATGATGTAGAGTTACGTATGTCCCGAGAAGCAGGGTGAAGCGAAGTTTTTGTGCTTAGTGATATGTTAGTCAGTTGTTATGTTCTAAGAATGACATTTGCTTCAAGTGTCACTGACGACGTCATAACTTGGCCTGAAGGAGGTAAAGAGGCCAACAGACTCTAATAACAAAAACAACATAATGAGCGCCTGCAATGTTTACAATGCTAGACAGTTCTAAATGTCAATGTGTTATCTAACATTTATATAAATGCTTCTTTTTACATAATGATTTTAGATTTTAGCATATCGTTAACTGATAATATGGTCAGTATACTAGACAAATTCAGCTTCTGCTTGAGTCCAAAATATAAGTTTCGTACTTATAATGTGATCGTCTTATTGTTAAATTTCAATTTAAACAAATGCTTTTTGTCATATATATTATGATCAATTAGGTAACAGAACTAGCGTGAAGTATACCAAAATGTCTCCAGAGACCTGTGGTAAGCAATAATACCTATTATAAATAGCTTTGTAAAAAGAAGAGAAAGCGAAATATCAAGCCGGTCGCTGAAGCGTTGCCAAGGCCTCTGAACTCCTCTTATGCAGTTGTATCTATGCTATTCTGGATCGTATTATTATACATGTATTTTATTACTTTATTTTTATTAAAACAATAATTGGTCATAACGTAAAAGTTTGTTTAATTTTTATATCATTAAGTGTATATAAAAGACATCAACGCGCGTAGTCTACTGTGAAGCATTGTTAAGGGCAACATAATATTATTATAATGCTAGTAAGATTATTTGACATTCATGTTTAAATCTTCTCTTAACAATGTGAATCTTTATACTCATCATTTTAATAATATTTTTCCTAATATCTTTATTTTATTGATTTTTTTTAAATTCTGAATACGAATTATAAACAGGAAAATTTATCCATTTGTTATAATTATATAATAGTTCTATATTTATATTACCTATAATAAACAAATTGTTACATTATAACAAAAACCGACAGCCCTAGGCGAAATAATCCGGTCGAGATATAATAAAAAGTTGCATAACTTCGTGTAACAGATAGAGATTAGTTATTACACTTCCGGTGATGCGCGACTGAGAGCACAATGGTTATTACGTGTATCATTTGCTCAGCCGTTTATAATATGGGCTTTATTGCATTGAAATATTTAATTTCTGTTGAGTTATATTAGTAGAAAAGGAGTACGTAGTCTCGTCTTAATACTAGAGTGGTTGGGGTTACTGAAGTGGTTGGGGATGTGAGGATTAAGAATATCCGAATATCAGCTGAAATCCTAACTACAACACTTTCACGACCTATTTATTGGTAAAGCAATAATTTTAAATGTAACTTCACGCTTGTAATACTCGAAGAGGTAGGCAGAAGAATGCAGAACACTCAAGCGTTTCACCGGTTACGTTTACGTCCCACTATGTAATAAGTGATGAGCCTATTGCCATGGCTCGGGCAAATATCCAGACTCCGAACCACTACCAGAATTCTAATTGGATTTTCTAGTAGAAAATTTTCAAATTAGAAAATTTTGTAGCGTTCGACTCGGGAAACGAACCCGGGACCTGCCGATCGGCAGCCGCACTTGCAACCAACACGGCCAACGAGGCAGTTAGTAATTTTATTAGTTTCTTATTTTGCTACCATCCCTACTTCTTAACTCGGCACCTTATCCGATCTACATCCACCTTACCTACTTCCTTGAGAAAGATAATAAATTTTACCATTTACACATTTTGTCATTTATTCTCCTAACACACGTCCGGGTCAGACAGTCTGTTCGTTGCCTTGAGCGACTGGTGTCTAGAAGGTCGTCTAGTTGTGTAGACTTACTAATGAACAGACGTGGACGATAGCTTGTTTATAGAAGCTTCTAGAATATGTGTTAAAGAATTTATTATTATAATGAATTTCCATGACATATAAGTTCAATTTTATACGTTTACAAATATCAGCATGACACGCGCCAGCGAAGTGTGCTTTTCTATGGATATTTTTATTTACTATGGATATTTTTATTTTATTACAAAATCATTTGAACTGGCAGCGGACCCACAAAGGTCATTTCTAATATGGATCTTAGACTATAAGGAAGTCTTCTGATAATTAAAACCACATATTTTTGGAGGACTTTTAATTTGGTTTGGCAACATATTGTATATGCGAATGTTAGAATTATAGGCACATTTTACATAAATTATTCACTGCTACACTTTGTGGTATTCCTTTAATATCAAGGCTTCCAATAATGTGAATATGTTTTATTTTAATAGATTCAGAACTCTACACGGTATACTAGGCTTATTCGATCTTGAGCAAGTGACCTTTGTTTCGTGTTGTGACATTTCACAGAAATAAAATGAAAAAGTGTACGGACGAATCGACAAGTTTTATGTAAATGTGTGGTTTTGTCTTGTGTGCTATTTTTTATTTCTTGCATTGAGTCTCTTCTGTTCTAATTATTTAAAACATCACAGTTCTAGTCCTTATTTAATTATTTAAATCTAAAAATGTTGAAGAACTAAAAATTTAAACGTAAACATAACGTAAACATAAAATCACGATTGTAATGGCCAAAGCGGTAGGCAGAGGAGGGTAGTACACTATCATATTTCACCAGTTACGTCTACGTCTCTCTACGGAATTATATTTGGGGAGACTATTGCAATACACGGAGCACATATCTAAATTTATAGCCACAACCAACATGACCTTGAATCAACACGACCAAGAACGCAATTAAAGTTAACATTAAATTACTATCATATCTAGCATTATAAAATGGCATATGCAATGAATAACTAAACACGGCCAAATAACTAAAAACGGGCATGTTTCGTTGGCAAAAATTGTATCTGTGAATTTATCAAGATTTTATTTTTATGGCAGAAACCTAAGTGAAATAATTCAGTTGCAGCGTTGCATAAGGATGGATATGTTTCTAAAGCTGGCGAAACCTAGTGTTTGCTCTACTACGCCATCTAAGTGTACTTACACAACAACTGAACACTTCTAACAATTTATTAATAATAATATCCGATTATATACAGACATGCAACAGAGAATATAGAGAGATGCTTCATATTTAACATTTAATTATTATCTGAATTTGTGAACTGTGATTATGGATTGAAATTTCAGAAAAAATAAAACGATATCGTTAAGCACAAAACTCACGGTTTAATTGACTACAAAGTTCACAGATACAGCTTTATACTGATAAAAGATCAATCACGTAATACATTTGCTTTTGTCTACAAACTCTACAATACGGTAAGCCCGCCTGCATAGGCCTATGTCCAGCAGTGGACGAGAATAGGCCGATGATGATGATGATGCCTGCATACATCGGAATCTACCAAACCTGCAGCAGTGCGAGTGTCGCTTATTCTTGTAAAGCTTTTCCTTATTATATGGCGCCTCTACCTGCATAACCTTCTGTACAATGCCTGCGCGATAACTTGATACCTGAGTGATGACGTCACAGCGGCGTATTCGTTCTACGCGCAAAAATATCTATTAGCAGATTTTTGTTAGACTCTATGAGATTGTCAAGATTTGTGCTGGGTTTATGTCAATATACTTACTATCTATTCCACACTATGATTTAGCCAAGAGTAATAAATCGTTGAAGACTACACCACTATACTCTTCCGCGTAACTCTCTGTGGTGCAGTTTTCTAAAATATTGTTAATAAAGATGCAATAATATTTGAATTGAAAATGGAGCGGCATTCGATCATCGAAATATTACATGTATAATGCACACAGGTGTCAAGTTCTCGCGCAT
Organism: Mysoria ambigua; assembly: GCA_018245875.1. NCBI lineage: Eukaryota > Metazoa > Arthropoda > Insecta > Lepidoptera > Hesperiidae > Mysoria > Mysoria ambigua. Next base: position 6,707 of record DWEI01002796.1, on the reverse strand, counting down.
GGGTTATACCGCGAGCGATTGTTTTGTTTTTATATCTCCTTATTTATCCGTATGAATTATTTATGTGACAACTCACGAAGTTGCAGAATGTATTCAAATATCGTAAATCACGGTAACCCCTTCTCCTTTTTGTTTTCATCTGAGCTACGGAATGTATAAAATATTATACAAACAGATACGTAAGTTACGGTTATCTATATATACACATTCGAGCGAAATGTTACTCGGTTTTTCTAAGTGGATTTTCTGCGTAGTATCTCGGTAAATGGTTTATTTATGAAAAGGGTACATGTGTCATAAAATAAAAATAAAATTTATCATCTTAATTAGAGCCTCTTTACGAACAGATGATTAGTGACATAAAAATCATGTTTATTATGTAAAATAAAGTCGCACAAATGATGTGAAAATAAAATTTCAACATGATAACAAACATTCTTGTCTATAGTCCCTTGTTTTGTCCACAACAAGAGCTACCAGTTTCTTAAGAAGCCAGACGGCGAGCTACAGAATTTTAATCGATTATCTGTTAGTCGAAATCGATATTGCCGCATCGAATCCGACTGAGGTCGGTTACATCACGCGCCTGAGTTACAGAAATGTACCAAGTAAAAGTTTAATCGACTTGTAACGCCCGTTTACTTCGACACTGAATTTAATATATTTGTGATTCTCATTACATAATAATTAAATTATTAATAATAATCATCATTATTAGAATTATTTATTGATTTAGTCAGAAGTATCTGAAATCTCCTTGTGTTTGCGAAGAGAGTAACAAACGTAGAACAAGCCCATGAGGTCTGTAAGAATAGAATTATTTTGGTACTCGACACTCTCTCGCTGCCCCGTAAATTCTTTCTTTTTTAAATTTAAATTTCCGTTATCTCATTCACGTAAACACTCATATCTTCTATGAGATTCATATCTGAATACTTTAACAGCAACTATAAGTTAATTTTATTTAACTTTAGAAGATTCAATGAGAATATTTTGACAATTTGAAATGGTTAAATATGAGTCTGATTATGTGTTGTGGGAATAACTAAACAATGACGATTCGCGATTACTTCTTAATGTGAAACGTCCGCAGACATTATTGTATGGCATATTAATATAACATCACGCTCGTAATTCCCGAAAAGGTAGGTAGATGAGCGTAGTCTCCTACACTTCACCTGTTACGTTGCCGTTTTAGTGAGTGGTGAGCCGTTTAGTTATATGTCGGGTATTCAAGAGTCGCTACTAGATAGAAACTATAGTTGGAAAATTTCATTATAAACAATGGTTATTATTATGTAACATAGGTGTTATTTCATAACATATATAATTTAGTAGTTAGTAACTTACACTTGTTTACACAAAACAAAGAATAAGTTTCTTCTTTTGATTGTTACATACGACTTACCTTCATTTATATATACAAATTATGTGCTTCATTTGAATATATCAAAATTAATACGGCAAATAAAGGTCATAAATTAAAATATATCAAATGCTTACCGAACAACTTGGACAAAGACAACAATATACCAATGTCACCGAACTTCACTGGCCACTACACTTCACTTCACATCTCACACTAAATATAATAAAAAAATATAATTAACCAAAATAATAATCGTAATAATAGAACAGTATGTATATGGCTAGAGCGTAAATCGCAAACTTAATGTACAGATAAAAAAAGTCCTTAATAAAATTCCAAATTGTTTGAGTTACACTATTTTTATTATCGGACCGTTGCATTTAAACCAATTTAATGTAATAATAACAACTGAAAATTTTGAAAATGTAACATGTAGAAAATTGAAGCGGCAAGTGAGTTGAAGTTTAATTAAGCAAATGAACTCTGCGAATAGATCGAATTTTAAACTACAATTGACATCATCAGCTTTGGCGACATATATTTTTAGGACTCAAGAAAATATAACAAGCGCTTAAAACTACAAGCTTGGTGTAAGCCTCGTCATTTGTATGATATTTTAATTAATTCACAACGAATAGATACCGCACATATACATATATATCATATTAATTATAAGATAAAAAAGCAAGACGCAACGCTACTGAAGCAAATATTAAAATTCCGTGCATTAAATATTCATAATTTATAATCAATAGAATTGTAATATTAACTGTCAATTTAGTTACTGTGCAAATAAATTCATATTAACATTTTTTATATTATTTCAAGCACCTTTATGAATAATTGAGTACGGCATTTGTTATTAATGTTACTGACCGTAATTCTAAATACATAATTAGAAATAAAAAAAGATGCTACGATATCTGATCTATCCATGTACTGGCCATTATTCCAAATACAAAATTTAACACCTTAACAAAATGTAACACCTGATCTCTCAATGTAATGGCTAATAAAGGCCATTTCCAAATAGAACATTTCAATAATAAAAAAAAAACGTAACTGGATCTGACCGTGTCACCTGATTTATCAATGTCTATGCCGTTATTCCAAATACAAAATTCAGATAAAAAATACGCAACTGAACATGATTATGACATCTAATATATCAATGTTATTAAAATGTAAGAATGAGATAAAAATTACGTGGTTGTGTCTGATTATTAGCCGTTATTTGTCAATGTACAAGTCAGGTTGCAAAGGAATGTATAATTTAATTTTGAACTTTCAAAAGTATATGCTTTAGGCATTGTTGAGTAACCTGAAATATGACACAACATCTATATATTACCCCGAAAGTGCAGGATAAGGAACTGTAGTTCATCCATTATTTATGTATTACATTAGCTCATTGCAATACAACGTTCACAAATCCAGATTGCCACCTACCCCACTAGAAATTTCAAGTTAGAAAAAATCAATATTAACTTTAATAAAATGCATTATGACTTATTATATTGTATTTCCAGATATCTAGACTCGACCGTTTGCTCGTAGTATATTAATAATATTGTAACGTACAAATTCCATTAATTTCATTATTTCCTGTACACTAATGTGTTATTAATATCTGTAGCTTTCACTTTACGTGCGTTTTATGTTTGATTATTGCAAAGAAACTGTCAACTTATGCTGTTAGGCAGCATCGCGATTGCTTTTTCTAAAGCACATGCAGGGAGAATAAGGAATATGAGAGGTTCAGGTAAGCTACGGTGTTCAGATCGTATTCGCATGTTATATACAGAAGTAAAAATGTAGAGGTACACATTCCATTGAAGCAATTTGCAGAACGGCAAGAAAATATTTAATTGTATTATATCAGTAATAAAAAACAATAATAACGATACAGCCAACATTAGCTGTCTACAACATGTCATTTGTGAACCAATATAAAATTATAGTATTCGACTATAATTTTATAATTAGAAATTATCCATTAAAAATTGATTCGTGGTGAAACTTAATAAACATTTTATAAACGCGGGTTCGATTTAAGTCCGCTTGACAATTAAATTAGAATTAAATTAAAACAAAATTTATTTATTAAAAACAAGATTTTTAAATGTATCATCATTTCATCACAAAAAAAAACTTTTTGGTTTTATTGTTATTCAATCTAAATTCAAAAATATCAAGAATATCTGAAAAGTCTGAAGAATAAGTAAGCAATAAGCTATATATCACTAATTGTGCTTAGTAATGTTATACTTACTGATGTAGATTGATTATTTCTTAATATTGACTATTTAATTCAACTTTTTTCATATTACTAAATAAATTTTAATATACATATATTTTAAAACCTCGCTTACCACTTCCAGCACTAATGTATTTGTATCGAAAAATCATGAAATTATTAACGTTTAATAAACCGATAAAAAAGAGTGTTACCACATCTTTTCCACAAATTCTAGCCATACATCAAAAAAGTTTAGTCTAATGATATTATTATAGAAGGAATTTATGGAAAACTCACAACATTTGCCTACCTTATTATTTCTCCATAAAATAAAAAAAAACAATACAGCCGAAGTCTTATTAAAACTAATCCTAAATCGACAATTAAAAATATATGAAATCGATAGAATATTAAATAAAAAAAAACTCACACCATTAAATCGACATGGACAACTGAGAGATCAATAAAATAAAATTTAAGGAAATAAAATAAAATCTGACCACTACACTGTCCGACACACTTTCGAGCGCAGAGCTCGACGCGCACTGGGCTCGCAGCGGCCGGGCTGCGGTGGGGAGCTGTTGTGACCAGGCTACGTGTGGCGCTTACAAAACTGGCTAAGTAGAAAAAAAAACTTGTATACTCATCTGGGTTTATTCCATTTATTTTATTCCATTTAATTTATACTCGTTTAATCTCAATCAAGTTATTTTATGACTGGCAAGCGTCATCTACTAATACGCATTTAAAATTCTACCTGATACTCAATTTAAATGCCGTCTTATTAGAAACTACAAATAAAGATACGATTTGGAATAGGGATAAAGAAATACGTGCAAAAGTTCTCCTGAAATTAAATCTCAAAAGTCGTGCTGAACTACTTACAATTGCATGTTGTGTCTACTACATGTTTTGATAACTTGTCTTGATAATATCACTTATGACAGCGTGCATTATCATATATTTATTATAAAGGACGCTTCAAGTAAACCTTATGTCTCTAATTTATAATTTAACTCGAGTAATATCACAGGATTATATAATCGAAGGGAAGTTAAGAAATCAATTTGTCCGCTGGAAAACGGCACCATGGTCGCACGACGATCGACTCTTGCGCAGAACGTGAAACTGCAGTACGCTTTGTGGTGTAGGAGTTATTACATCGGATTATAACCGATATTGGAGCAGTGTGGAGGAGGTTGCTTTTGTTTTAGCTTCAGTATAAATAATCCCTCGCATTCGTGGATATTTAATCTCGGTGGTATCACATTACGCTCTGAGATACAATAAAAATAATAATTATGACGAAAAAATAATTATTATATAATTGAATTTAGTGAAGTGTAGGGCGCCCTCGGGCCAGGTGGGATGATGATCTGCGAATGGCTACAGGCAGAAGCTGGATGCGGCAAGCCGGGGATAGGGCGCAATTGCGCTCTTTGGAGAAGGCCTATGTCCAGCAGTTGACTGAGATAGGCTGATGATGATGATGATAGAATTAAACTTAATCCTATATTTTTGAATAGTAATTAAGTGAGCTTAACAAAAGTAATTACTACACGCCTCTACGTCCTTGTTAGGCTGCGAGCAATTCAAAACGCCAACGAACGGGTACAAACGTGCATCGACCCTGATGGTAGAGATTTGACTGATAACATTTTTTTCAACTGTCGTCATTAATTGTACACCTACAAATAAACTTTCTTCCAAATAAAACTTAATGTTTTTCATTTTTAACAAAATGGTAGCTAATTCACTAGAGGATGGTACATTTGCCTTACCTTATATAGTAAACCATTTTCATGAACATGTTTGAAATATAACACGTTTATTTATTTATTATTTTTAGATACTTACTTACAAAGTAGTTAAATATCGAATATTAAACTATAATTTATACTTATATTGGTCTCTAACGTGCAGGACGACGGCACACTAGACTCGTTAGCAAAACTAATAACTTAAAGCCTCTCACTCCGGTGCTACCAGGTTCAAATCCTAGCATAAAATAAATTCTTTAAATAATTTTGCGCGGTTGAAGGTTAAACGTCACACGGCATAAAGAAACATAGTGAAGTAATCTGCACACTTTAGTGTTTGCCCTCTGACTTGGCCAACGTTTCTCAACTTTGGCTTCTCGCTTTGACCTTAACCGTTTTCATCCAAAGAGAGGACCCGTCGCCAGCACTGGATCGAGATGATGATAATAAATTAAGGGACAAAATACATATTTTATCACAAACAGTCATACAATCGAAGGTTGCATGCACAAGTTGCTCAACTTAAATACCGTTTGATGCAAGCCGATATGTCAACATTCTGAGTTCACATTGCGTATACTGAGTTAATAAAGCAAAACTTATATTAAAACCTCATGTCCGCTTCACCCATTAACATACTAGTTAGGTATGCCGTGCGAAGCCAGTTCCTGATCTATATAACGATACTTCCTTCCTGATCAACTGTTTCCTCACTATTTTTTAGGTTTACTCAGCCCAAAGTCACGCTACGCCTTTTCGGTTGGAAAATTGTTCAGTGGTTATGCAAAGATAGTAATTTGTACTTTTCTCATTTGTTATGAAGACGCTTACTAGTATTAGAGAAAAATTTATAATGAAATTTTACTAACGGAATACAAGCAATTATAGTAAAACAAATGGACACAAGGGAAGTGAAGGTATTCTTATAGTGTTAGGTAGCGTGGATAATTGAAAGTACATAGTTAAAATGGCGTTGGTGTATTTGAAAATTTATGTGTCATTAAGTAATTAAAGTCCGGTCTGCGTATGTATTAATAACATATTAATGGTATCCAGTGGGTAAGAGTTGTAATGTATACGTATGAGTAACTATATGTGCTCGCGGATTCGCCCGCGTGGAAATCAGCGTGTCACAAAGTTTTTCCAGCGTAAATTGCCACTTCGGGGCAATTCTAGGATAAAGAGTAGCCTATATGTTGCTTCATAGAAAATAGAAAAAAATCAAATATCTAGACAAAAAAAGATGAGAGGTTTCAATAAAATCCATTCAGTAGTTTTTACGTGAAGGAGTAAAACACATCCATCTATACTTACAAACTTTCGCGTTTATAATATTAAT
>DWEI01002795.1:0-13722 GCA_018245875.1 Mysoria ambigua | reverse complement strand
TTCGCAAATAATGTATTATTTAAGAACTATTTTGTTAACCATAAAAATGGTTATAGTGGGTTAACGTTAAAAGCTATACATATGGCGGACTTTCATTTAGAACTTTAAGAGGGGAACAATTTTGTAATTCATGAACTTTCACCGTTTACTTAGCGCATGCAAGGAAAGCACAAAATATTGCCGTTGTCGCAATATTTTTTATTACTGCCTCTCTCCTATTCATTTTAGCGTGATGTTATATACTCTTAAGCCTTCCTCGATAAATAAGCTATCTAACACTGAAAGAATTGTTAAAATCGCAGCAATATTTCCGGAGACTAGCGCGTTCAAACAATCAAACAATCAAACAAACTCTTCAGCTTTATATTATTAGTATAGATATGTAAATACAGATATATAAGACAAATATGTAAGATAAATATCACGCCTATTTTTGTGAGATAGGCAGCCTCAGCATTTCATTGGAAAGTTTCTTGGGAAAATTTTCTCATTTCTTCTACGTACATTGAATTACACTGATTCATTCAATGCTATAGTAGTAAGATTGTTGATCAATTTATTATAAACAAACGCGCATTAACATTAACATATGTAAACACATTACATCACGCACGTATTTGCTGAACGGGACAGGCAGACACACACTTACATGTTACACATATGTATTGAAACAAAATATAATTGTATGTATAAACACACCTACCGGTTACGCCCGCTTTCACTCGAACATCCGCTACGCTTGTATAGTCTGTTATCAGCGTAGCGTATCTGATAATAACACCGGTGTCGTCTTATTTATTCTTATACACATAAGCAACACACGTCCGTGTTGTTGTATACAGATGCGGTGCACGTGTGCACCAACACTGTCGCACGTGTCGCACGAGCACCACGAATCGATCGGAGATCGCTGTTCTCGAACGAAATTCGCACAACCGAACGTTCGGAAACGCAGCGTACGTCGTGTGCCAGTCGTTATCGCAGATACACTAACATGCACGGGCGATACATTTCACACACGCGCGTCTATCATAATAGCTCGATACATTGTGGCGAACGCGAAAAAATATCACCGCCCGAACCGGTCGCATCGTCCGTCTCGATGCCTACAAACGTGCGACGTCTGTTGTTTGATGTGTGTTGCGTAATGAATGAAAACAGTCGGTCGATTTTGAAACCACAGTGACACTGCCGGCAGGCGCCCACGCTAGTGAGCCGATCGTTTTATTTTCGTCTGGCAGCCTAGCGTTTCTAGTCAGTAGGCCACTACATCGCTAATATACAGTGTCGAGCGCGACTGACCCATTTTGATACTAGCGTCTTTTTATATTAAATTTGATCAAATTTTAATGGACACATTATTTTATGTCACGATTCACTTCACTTGTATATAATGACCAATACCATTATATTCTTATATCGGATTTGATAATGATACTGTAAAATATTTATTTTTTTAATATTGTTTTTAGTGAACTTTAATTTGAACTTATAAGCGACAATGGCAGTTTCTAAAACAAACAGTTCTTCATATGTTTTTATAAACACATTTAGAAAAAATACCAAAATGTTATAATAAAACCCATATTATACATAGTCTATATTCACGAAGACACTGAACTGTGAGTCTAGATAAATTTTAATAAAATTTTAAAATTAGACGATCGGTTTAGTTGAATCTTTGCCAAGTAATGCATCGTTATAAGTATTAGTTGGCACTGTATTTGAACCTGGAAATATTAAATAAAGAATTTTCCAAGACATGCGTTCAGTTATGAAGTATCACAGTTTATAATTTAATCGTTTTAAACAAGTAACTTTAAACACAATTTAAAAATACGAATTTCATCAGATATTTCAGTTCAGATCAGAGATCAGATATTCGAGTCCATGTGTACATCGACTCGAATATCTGATCTGAATAATAAATCTAAATAATTTCATTAATATCGTGTATATTAAATGCTGGCAGTCAAGTATCAACTGTCAGTAGTCGCAGAGACTGGTAGACACAAAGCAGATACCTTACAAGGCTGCGAGCAAGGTTATCGCGTAACTAATCGTGATCTTGAATATTTACAATCAGCACCATATTTATGTATTCTGTTAGCCCTAAGCCTTTTATTTCTGTGAATATTTGAGCATTCTCTTTTTAAACGTTCTAATATTTTTTTATGTAACATTAAGCTAGTAATACCTGTAGAGATAGGCAGAGGAACGTAGCAATTCCGCGTTTTACCAGTTAAGTTGGAATAGTAAACCTATTGCCATGCAGACTTCAACTTATCCAGACTCCGAGTCACTATTAGAATATTTATATTAGAAAAATCTACATAGTAGTGCCTAAAGAGGGATTTGAACCAAGTATCTCTCGATCGGCAATATGTACATTTATAATGAATAAAAAAAACCGTTGTAATATGTACATGTGTAGGGTAGATGATCTTACCAATTGACGTTGAATACTTCGGAAAAAGATATTTTCTTCTAAATTAAGGTCTCTTTAAAGATATCTAATATCTTTATTGCAATAAAATTATTTTATCTTTCATTTTTAATCGGTACGTCTACTGTGGAACTATAATCGATATTTCCTCGTTAACCTTTTATTTCTGGGCAGATATTTTATTCTTTTCAATATTTTAATCTTGCATATGAGACGTATGAAACCTTCTATCTTATCGCTGGATTGCCAAGTTAAGTCGATTTATCTATATAGAACTTTAGATACTAAAATAGTCTTTTATCAGTGTCCTTCCTTTAACAGCCAACGCTTGTACTTACACTACAATGCCTTACATTTCATTTCATTGTATCAGCTAGCAGTACTGCTATGGGAGGCAAGTCATAAATTATTACATAATACAAAACATTATTATAAGACGTAACTTATTTAACATTCCGCCTGTAATCCCCGAAGGGGTAGGCAGAAGAATGCAGCACATTCCCATGGTGAATCATGGGACGTTACGTTTACGTCCCATGATTACGTTTACGTTAGTTACGTTTACGTCCCACTCTACAATAGGTGGTGAGCCTATTGCCATCCATCGGGCACATATCCAAACTCCATACCAAGACTAGAAAATCTCAATTAGAAAATTTTGTAGTTTCGGCCCGGGAATAGAACTCGGTACCTCCCGATCGGCAGTCGCACTTGCAACCAACACGACCAAAGAGGCAGTTAAATATAAATATTAAAAAAAACAATTATCAAGATCATTAAAACCATATACATCTCAAAAGCACAACTGACCCGCGCCGTAAGCAATAACGCGCACGAATTGTTTTATAATTATATATTAACTCTCATAGTTATTATTACAATAGTTAAGGCAAACGCAAAAATTAACGTAAGGTAACGATAATTAAACATAAATACTACAATTATTACGTATATTAATATATCATCGTTATGAACTCTTTTATCAATCTATTCCAGGTCGCAGGTCTCCTCACAGTGTAAGGATAAATGAATACATTTATAAATACAATATAATAGCAGATCAACGTTCTATTTTCGATAGCTAGGTTGTTTCATCATTGTGATCGTCGGCCTGCCCAGGACCACACCGCTTGACATTGGATTCTTGTCTTAATGATGTCTAAGTCTTAATATTTGTCTTATTTAACAGGCAGCTGGTTCCGCATCCAGTCTCCGAGGCTCCGCGAGCTCGCTGTGATCGGCGGGATATCGGTTAGGAATCCACACGAAAACTTATCTTACCTGTCTCAACTTGGTTTTGATTAGAAGTCTTAAAGTTATGTAAGTAATTATATGTACTTCCACATGTTTACAATTATATGTAATTCCACAAACCAGACCTAGGTTTGTATAATTTTGTTGCGTATGCATCTATATATATTTTTATAGTTTAAATTCATGTATTATTTTCTTACACTAACTATTGCCTGCAACTACAATTTTTAACTATTCCCCAAAGTATGACTGGTGGAGAATCAAGGCATTAAGTTCGCTCTTTCCAATGCCTATTGAGGTGTCCAACAAAAGGCTAATAGATAAAAAATACATATTATATAATTATCTGGAACATCGAACTGTTAGTCACAGCTTTGCCTTAGTATTGTGTACTAGTAGTAATGAGTGCCGTGAGTCACACGGCACAGAGGCGGGTCAAGCCGCAGCGTAATGACTGCGACGCTTATCGCCTCACGAAACGGTCGCCCGGTAACATGTGGCCTGTCGGAACGTAGAGCCCGTTTCAGCATTTCCTACTCTACTTGTATAGTTGCAACTGAAGTATTAGTAGACTAATAGAGTATGGACCACAGCTAACACTAACTGGAGATAGTTTTTTTTTTTTTTAAATCATTATTATCTATGTTGACGCCTGGTTGGTTGAGATGGTTCAGTTTGTCTAGTTCCGACTCGGATTCTGGAAATGTGCACGGTGTATAGCTATGGGCTCACCAGCTATTCCATAGAAGGACGTAAACGTAACTACTGAGACGTGAGAGTGCACTACACTCGTCTGCCTACTTCTTCGAGGATTACAGGCGTAATGTTACGTTCTATATTGTTAGAACTTTTAAAAGCTATATAATAATAGTAAAATTTAATACCTTATAACAATTTCAACCAATCAACTTTAGGTAAACATTCAGATGATGCGGCAGCAATAAAAATATATGAAACTGTCTTCATCCAATGTTTTATAACGACCGCAAAAAGTCAAGCGATTAACGTCTGGCTATAGAATGCAAAAAATTATACAACACACGAGTATGAACTCATCTTAAAATATCGAGGATATAGTTCAAGGTAATTTCAAAAATCGAATGTGTTAATTATATAAAAACTTACATTGATTGTTCTTATTTGCTGAACACATAACAGGTACAGCGTATTTAATATTTCGTTCCTCAATTTTGTATACTAAAACATCGTTGCCGGATGAGGAGACCGAACCGGATTACAAAAACCTGATACATACTGAGTATCTTCGTGTATGACAGGTATTTCGATCGCCTCCGCACTGCCACGTGCTTCCTGGCCGGCGGTCGGACACCCACTGGCCGCCACTCTACCCGCACAATTTGACATATGCGTTCGAGACAATTCTAATGAACATCTTACATACACTACATGGCCTCCTTTAAATTTAATTTATTTTATTTTATAATTTATTTTATATTTTATTTTATTTTATAGGTATAATTAATGTTACCGTGAATAACTATATTTTTTATATATAATTTTCATAGTATTCCTTTCCATTATAACAACTTATATAATCTTATAATAACGTTTCAATTACCTTTCTTATTATTATTATCTCTATTATTATTATTCTATCCTAGCAATTAATATTATTTCTTCCTTCCCTTTCCTTTTTCAATCACTTGTTTTAAACACTTTTCCAATCATTTACTTGGAGTAATTAAAGCTTTATGGTAGATAAAGTGGACTTCAAATCGTTAAATGCTGAAATTTGTTTGGATTCAGCATTTTGTTTACCAATCTTGGACTCTTTTCCTTGTTTGTTCCGAAGTAGCTGTTTAAGAGGTTTAGTTTTGTATTACAATAACAAGTAAATTTACAGAAACCCTCGAGTAAAGATGTCTAACTCCATGGCTGTCCAAGCGAACAGCAATCACACATCTCAGTACGGGTATCCATCTAATGGATTGCCCATGTACGTACCCAACTCCTGCGGTTACACTCTACGGTGGCCATAGACCATAACTTCCGCTAGAGTTAACCGCACACCTACAGACTACTTGAGTTGCCGCAAGAGACACCGATTTGTACCGGACTACGACTACGAAATAACTAATCCAAGCGATCTAACCGGTTGACTTTCAACATTACCATCTTCAACAAAGTCATCTATTACATCAATTTCGGCTGGTACATGAGCTTCTGACATTTTTCTTAACCTATCGTAAGTGCTAGGTACCACATCCGTGATTCTCTGCTATTATAATAGCTGCAACTGAAAGATAAACTAGCTCCCGATCCAGAGCTCGAACCATGATCTTCTGAACAGTCGCGCCTGCAACCAACCCAACAGACTATAAAAAGTCGTATCAAACAATAGCAATAGCCGGGTCACCGTCGCGGGCTTAAAGCCTGCGATCACCACGTAAGTTGTACACTTGGGTACAGTCTCCACAGAAGCCAAGTTGCGTTCCTCCAGCGACGCCAATAAAAATAGTCGGTATACACAACCACCTGATTATTTTTCACTTTTTACTCAATATACAAGCCACTAACATTTCTTATTCTTTATTAAGCAAGGGTCGGTACAAAAAGAACGCGCGTAGTAAATAGATTTGCCACTAATACTTGAACAGCCAAAAACACCTACGATCAGGATGTACGAACTAAGACACATGAGATTCAGATTCCACTTCTGATGTTAGAAATCAGATGTGGAAATGAAACAAAAATAGATCTCAATCGATCACTTTATAAATATATTTTATTGAAATAATGGAATACAAACATGAAAGAAAATCGGTATTAAAGAGTTAAAACCTTATCGGAGCTTTAGACTAGACAAACTGGCAGAGCTTCTACTCGACTAGACCTCAATAAGAACTTATATCAAGGAAAGCAGAACCAGGAGTGTGGTTTTCTAATCTATAATTGTTCCTATCTCTTGTCGAATTGAAATACATTTACATCTAGGCTTTTACTTTTACGTTCATCAAAATCCTCCATCTGTCGAATTATTGCTTCGAGACCATTCGCCTCGGCTATTATATCATCTAATGTCATAGAATCTGCAGTTTGCAATAATTTTTTTTTCTTAACCCTATTGTTGAGCAATCGAAAAGAAAACAATAGATAACCAGCCGTGACCAGAATTCTCGAATCGTGCACAAGTACGACCAATTAAGTGTCTACAACGTTCCACAAACTTGGACAGCAGTGCCATCCAGCGTGGAGCAGCTGAACCACCCTGGTAGAATAATTTGGAAGGCGACGTTTCTAGAAAAGGATTCAAGAACGTTCATCGCACAAAAGGTGTGTTCGGCTGGGAGCTCAACTGGTGCCCGCGACACAACGAGCCAACACACGGGACACTAATGCTACAGTACATTACGTGTAATTTGTCCGAGAAGCCCGGACATAAATAGAGGATCCGTTTCCAACTTTCCCAACTGATTCCAACCGAAGAAGATTCTCCTTCGCAATCAAACTTATCAAGACTAAATTGTGACATTGTGGTGCTTACTTGGAATTAAACGTAACTTAGACACGTAACTAACGTAGGCAGAAGAATGCAGAACACTCCCACGTTTCACCGGTTACGTTTACGTCCCACTATGAAATAGGTGGTGAGCCTATTGCCATGAATCGGGCACATACCCAGACTCGACACGGGAATAGTCCTGATCGGCAGTCGCACTCGCAACAATCACGACCAACGAGGCAGTCAATTCACCAATTAACCAGTTTATTGTCAATTTAATCATCAGAAAATTCTGTTCAGTATTGTCTCGTCAACTGAATGACCAACAGTTCAGCTGCTGTTGAGGGTTATACTAACCCTAGACCTTTGTCACCCGGTGTAAATTTAATGACCAGCATTGTTGCTTCCACGTCATCATTGCGGTATTATCAATTTAATGATAAGTATTATTATATATACTGTCGCACATCAAATAACTTGTTATTATGTATTTTATGTCAATTAAATGACCAGGTACTACGCTTGTTTGCGTGAATTTAAGGTGGGTCATAATAAGTATATGTATCTATTAATTCATGTTTTTAAATTTTAAATATTCGAAAATAAACACCAAAATTTCTCTCCCCGGCATATCACTACTGATTTCTGTTAAAATACCATTAAAATAAGTAATATATATTGTATAGGTAAATATTCTTTATTTCCATAATAAAGAATGAATTTGTATAATCAAAATAATCGCATTAAATTTAAAAACTGTGCTGACTTATATCTAAATAGAATTGTAGATTGACTTAATTTTATTACAAGCCCTTTTATTTACAAAATTAACCATGTTAAACGCACAAAGTAATAAAATATTTTTCTTGCGTCTCGAAAGGTATGATTAAACACCATTAGATATGATTTAAACAACAAATATGATCACTTTTAAAGTGTTTATTTATGTTATTCTTTTGCAGTTGTGCTTAATTATTCATAGTTCTTGGCAACATAAACAAGCCTAAACTTTTCATTGTTAACTTAATCTTGAACATTACATTTTTAGTTACAGTTATCGTTTCAACTTTTAAATTTTTCATTGCTTATACTTATCATTGGTCATTTTATTAAATCGTTTAAACTTTTCTTTGTTAATTTAACCTTGCAGATTGGATTTTTTTTACTTACAGTTATCGTTTTAACCCCGTCGGCAAAATGTTTTTGACACGTATTTGGCTCGCCTACGCGTTTCCACGTGCTTCTTGGTCGGCGGTCGGACTCTGACTGACCGCCACTCTACCCGCACATACGCGCTCGAGACAAATCTATTGTATACCTACATACACTACACATAAACTTGAAAAAAAAACATAAAACTCACCAATGCACTTTACATATTTTATTATTATTAACATGCTTTTATTACCTAGGGTTGTTTCTATGTATGTACTATATATGTGTCTATGTATGTATGTATGTAACGGAGTCTTGCAAGCTCAATTTCACCCACTTCTCAATCTCCGATTGAGATGAAATTTGGCATGTATCTTAATTAGGCGTGACAATGTAATTATATAAATTTAGTTTTGTTGTCAATCCAATATGGCTGCCGTAACAAAATGGCGGCGTACATATTTCAAGACAATTCGCTTAATATGTTCATCAAATGAAATGGCGTAATTTGTAAAATACATGATAAAAATATTCAAATCCAAGATGGCCGCCAGTTCAAAATGGCGGATCTGGTACATATTTTTGTTCTGACAAACCAATATACATAGGTATCAAATGAAAGAGAGACGGATTTTATTTCGACTAATACTTTGCTGCTAGAATTCAGGGTCTGATAATGCAGCTCGGAGATGGCCATAGCAACTCGGTATTTAAGTGACAGAACCCCATCGAGTTGGGGCTCGTATTCACCATGTTAACGCGTACTTTGATGCTAGATGGTAACCAGGGTCTGATGATGGAGCTGGAAGATGTTCATAAAATCTGGGTATCTAAGCGACACAAAGTAAAAAATGGACAATAAACAATGAATTAATAAAACTCAAATCACGCTTTTGCTGCTAATAGAACTAAAAATTGGAAAATAGTTGAATCGCCTCAAAATAAAATTATATTTAAAATTTAAGTCAGTAACAGAATAATTCAATTTAGAGTAAAAGCCGAAAAAAAATCAGAGTAAATGTTTTTAGATCTATGCCAAGATTTAGGTACTTGACGAATGATTTTAGCCGAATAATAACTTGTATAGCATAAGAGACATTTAGGTATAACTACGTTAATTGAAAAATCACTTATGTATTTTTTTAAGTGCTCGCAATATGTCAATAGTAAAACTTTAAAAACGTAAATTCAATTTAATCCTCAACCAATTGATTCGTAAAACAAATGTGACATCATCCAATTCTAAATCTTGAAGTGAAAATAAAATTATCTATTTATCAATGCAAAAATTATTCGTAGCGTGCACATATTCACATTCAACAATTGAACCTATTCCACAATTGGATAAAAACGCGAATTATTACTGCGCCCATCGTTCAGTCCTATGTCGCGTCGGCGCCATGATCGGTGCAGATCCGCCTCCTCCCGGCCGCCAATGTGAGTGCGCGCCGGACAGCATAATGACATCGGAAATTATCCCTCGCTGCGAGCCGCGCGAAATTATAGCTCACTTATATACGCATCTCTCCACTGTATGTACTCGTATATACTAAATGTTACATCGCGTTACGAATAACCCGGGTGAGAATTAATGAAGTTGTTATGTAATGAATGTGAAATGAGCATATAATACAATTCATTCGCAGGCCACACCTTGAATACAATTATTTTAATGCCCCCGCTATCTTCACTTTTAGATGTATTTCAAGCTATTTTCAAAGGAAAATACGCGTGGAAGTAAATAACGCTGTATTTATATTGAAGTAAAAATAAATCTTTTTACTTATTGGATTTATTGGGTCACTTATTTTACTGTTTCTATGCATGCATATTACCTACTTGAAATAAAATTATCACCTCATTCCGTATTTTACGACACAGGTTTAACATAACGGATGTAAGGTAACGGTGTACACTACTTTGCCTACCTTTTCGCGGATAACAGGCGTGATGTCACGTTAAAACACAAAATAACCCACTCAAGCTAACGTTCGATCATTATAAATGATAATAACTTGACTTCAATGTAAGTGGATCAGATTTGTTCTTATCTATTGTTACTATGCTTCTGTGTGTATCAAATACGGCCAGAGCGATACATATATGACGTAACTATATGGTAGCAATTAATTATGAATCGAATGATATGCATGTAAATAAATCGATGAAGTTCAATTCCAGCAATGCTTAACCTTTTGTGTTAGCCATAATTTAAAAAAAATACAAACATTTAAGCAACGTTTATCTAAGACGCAGTATAGACGAGTGGTTTTAGTACATTAATGTGTTCTGATCTTCTGATCACGTGTCACATGTGAAATATCTATCTTCTTGATGTGTCAGTACGGAATACAAAAAAGTCCTTTGTTTACTGTCTACTATTTAAACATTTAATACAGAATTTCACAGGCATAGTAAGATGATGATTCAATGAAATATCGCCTTTGAAGATTTTATTTCATTTTATAATTTATTTTATTTATAATACAAAAATCCACATTTCTTAAAAATCACAATTCACATGTGTCTGTGTGTTTGTGTAAGGTAAAGATCTTATTACCTACTAGATTTGATTACTTAGACGACCGAATGTTTCAAAGGGACGAAGACAGAGTCATATAAAAAGTATGTATGCGCAAATCAACATGTTGTTAGTAGTTCGGTTACAATTTTTAAACTAACCCAATAACACATAGTATTGTTTATTATGTAATTACAACATTTTTCCAGGTTATTTTCATTATTAAATATGTTTTTTTATAAATTTTTGCATTTTTCAAGTTGTGACATAGACGTGGCTGGCAATACGTGGGATTGTACTTTATTCCTCTGCCTACTACTTCGAGGATTACGGGCGTGATAATTTATTTATATTAAATATATCTACCTTACTTTACTGTCGCTAATATGGTGTCGTTTATTCAGAGGCCTCACTAGATTATTATTATATTTCTTCAGCTCGTAATCTTATTAATTTTGCTGGTGTATTTTAATAATGTGTGAACACTGGCTCATATTTAAACGTGTGGCCGCAATCTTCGTACATATGTATTATTTACATGAACGTTAATGTTACCTACATACGTGTGCGGTGTCCACACACGTTCACCTACAACATAATGTCGATGTTTCCGATCGTTCCCGCACGTCCCCAGCGTCCCGACTGACGTCGCCGGCGGCGATTTGCCGAGTAATTTCGTTCATAAATTATATTAATGACATGTATCGGGAGTTGGAATGTCATTTTGTAAATTACGGTGTCTTATTACCGCATGTGTGTCATAATTGTTGTGTGTCACGCAGAGGCAGGAATGTCGGCGTGGCCTGCCGCAGTTGTTAGGGACGTACGGTGTGACGCTCGGATTGTGCAGGAGCATAGATGAAAAAATTTAGAAGCACATTTAAACATTTAGGTGTGAATATTAATACCAATTTCATATGCACGAAAGGGGTCAGTGAAGTATTTTGTAATTAATATACAATTGTAATTAATACTTGTAATTTAATAAAATGTAATTAATATATTGTAATTAATATATTGTTTTAATTATGTTGATACTGCTATTCCATTCATAAATGAACATTATTTGTCTTTGGGATTTTATTTTTATTACCTAAAATTTTGTAGATGTCAAGCAGTTTTATCCAGTTCTGGTATTCCAGATTAATATATCTAAGTTACGAAAATGTCAACAGGACAAAGTTACTAAAATGCAGTTAGGACTCTCTAGTTCTAGCGGCCTGAAATGATTGGAGATAATAACGCAAGATAATTCAAAGATTTTTTTCTATAATACACCACTATACAATTGCGTTGTCTATAATGCATATTAAGTTTCTATCTATGGCTTCTCTACAGACAGCTGACGAGGCGAGAATAATTATGCAAATTATGTAGAACATAATCAAAGCGCTCTGTAGATTTGAAAAGATTGCAGGTCGTAAATAATTTGTGTATTCAATTAAATCGGCGTAAGGCGGATCTATTAACGTGAAATAACAGTTCCTAACTTGTAGAACGTTTTGAAGATTTGTAATGAAGTATTGAAGTCGTATTTTAGAATATCTTTGAAGGAATGTTACCTTTTGCGAAGTTGACATTTTATTTGTGCATATATGTGGTGGCGGATCTTTGCATTACAGCCATATAACGTCGTAGTTATAACTTTAATATTGACTAATTACAATTTACGATTTTTGTGTACAAAATGTGGTACTGTCCACACTCATCTGCCTAACTTTTCGGGGAACACTGTCGTGATGTAACGTGTTACGTATAACAGTTAAATACCGTGTATTTATTGTCTTAATTAATCCTTCATTATATTGAACTGTGATTATTTTGTAAAGTTAGTATAAAAAAATAATAATACATACATACATACATATCTTCACGCCGGGTTCCTTACGGGGTAGGCAGAGAGCACGGAGTGCCAAACATCTCTATCCTTACAGACCTGCCGCGCCTCCTCCACATTCATAACTCCTTTCATACATGCACGTCGGTTAAAAAATAATAATAATAATAGAATCAATCAAATCTGGCTTAGGTAGCAATTTGTAAAACAACAAAACGGTTACGATACCAAATAAACTGAATCTCGACGTGGCCTATTATGTTCTAATTGGTCCCTACATTGATTCGTCTATTAATCAAAACGTACGTGATATTGAACCTCAATTCACTTTCACTAATAGATCGAGACCTCGCGGAGCAACAATGAGACAACAGACAGCGCGACGCCGACTAACGAAAGGGAAATTCAAATTTCGAAGAATTCAACAACGAACCGGCTGTTATTCAATTTGTTGGAAGATTCCATTATCACCTTTCATTCGCGGCTCGTACATCGCCCGATTCGTTTATACGACAATAGTCAACGAGATACTTAAGACGAAATTTTAATGAATGTCATGATGCCATTGTTTAATTTGTGTAACGTTAGCTATGTGAAAAAAGTGATTAAATCTGTTTATTACTATAATGATTGATTCATTTTATTTATGCCAGTAATACATAACTTCACGCCAGTAATCCCCGAAGAGGTAGGCAAAGGAATGCAGAACACTCCCACGTTTGTGAGTTAGGCGGTGAGCCTATTGCCATGCATTGGGCACATGTCCAAAATCCGAACCACTGCTGGAAAATCTAAAGAAGAAAATTTTGTTGTGTTCGACCCGGGAATTAAACCCAGGACCTCCCGATCGGCAGTCGCACTTGCAACCAACAAGAGCAACGAGGCTGTAATAATTCATAATTTATTATATGTTTCTTATTAATAGCGCAGATTTATTTATTTTTAAATGTTAACGATAACATATAAATTAAAATATCCCCTGTGATTAAGTGGTTCTATTTAAACATTGTTTTGTACATAGTTAATTTAAAAACTATTTCCAGTGT
>DWEI01002794.1:0-13723 GCA_018245875.1 Mysoria ambigua | reverse complement strand
ATTGCCATGCATCGGGCACATATCCAGACTCCGAACCACTACCAGAATTCTAATTAGATTTTATAGTAGAAAATTTTCTAATTAGAAAATTTTGTAGCGTTCGACCCGGGAATCGAACCCGGGACCTCCCGATCGGCGATCGCACTTGCAACCAACACGACCAACGAGGCAGTATTTTCAAGTAAGATGCCTTTGGTGTGCTATTAAATGTTAAATATGTATTTACATTATTATATTATTATATTATATCCCGGTATAAATCGTAAATCTTATTTCAGGGCCGACACGATCATGGGTCATGAAGATTTTCGGTCTGCAATTGGTCAGCCAACCTCGAAACGCATACGTGAGTTGAGCCGGTACATCGTGTAATCAACGATACGGATGTGCTGTTGAGATCTGCCGAGTACGCGTGGAAATGATAAGCCAGTCGAATGTGGAACTTCGGCCCAATGGAGTCCTTGTGCGGCTCGGGTCAAACTGTCCATTAGACAAATTACGGTCGAACCACCACCCAACGGACTATGAGGTACACAAGCCCTTAAAATGACGCGTTTAAACCTAATACGCAGATATTATATCAATTATATATGTACCAGTAAAGTGAGTTAATAATATTTTCCCTTTAACTTATAATGCTACTATAAGTTATGGACTATAGATTTAAAATAACGCTAGATAACGAACCGTCTATAGAGAAGGATTTGCACTCCGAGTCTGGGAACTGAATACAAACAAGTTGTACTGTCTACTCAGTTGCAATGTCTTACATTCAAGAGTTAGCCTGGATCGTACGCTGTCAAAACGTTTTGTAAATATATCAATAACAATAAATAAATGTAGCGTAGAACGATATTTATGTGAGGAATTTATATATCACACATATGCAAACTGACTGCTTGTGATACTGACTGACAAGAAAACCTGAAGGTCGAGCTCAATAGCGTGCCATTAAAGTAACATGGCCAGCAGTGGGCAAACATGACCTGTTTGTAGGTAAATATAAAATTATACGAACACTGAAATTACGTTTGTAAATAAAATGATGACAAATGCAATGTGTCAAGCAGTTTTACTTGTTAACAAATGCCTCATAGTTAAGAATAAATGGCGACGGTATGGCAATATTTTATCATCATCAGCTTAAATCCACTGCTAGACGGAGCTCTTCCCTGATCACCCAGCAAGCTTATTATTAATTAAATTCTTTTTAATGAATCATCTTGTCCGGCTATCTTCAGTGTTTTATTACGTGGAATTCAAAAAATTACAGAAGTTTAAAGATACGTCACTCATAAATAATTAATGAAAATAATTGTAATATTGCACATAGAGGTAAAAGAATGAAACAGTCGTTTGGGAAGATTTATTTCAGAGGTTAACAGTCTGTAGCTTTGTATTCAAACTAGACGATTAAAATTAATCCACCGGAATACCTTTCGAAATGTGTAGTTCAGTGGAACAGTGAAAGGAAATTAGCATAATTATGCCTTTGCCAAAGTTAGTAGATGTGCAGGTCCCAAATTAGGCGGCTAAGACAAATTGGGGTGGGAGGCCGCCACGCCCTGATCGTTAGAAATGAGGCATCCGTGGAATATTCCAATACAGGATATTTCATTTCGGAACAATTATTGTTTTAAACATTCCGAATCGTCCGATGCTTGGATATTTCGTTCTGAACAATAATAACAATGGTACGTTTTTCATATAATATTATTTAAGATATTTGTTATAAGGGTCAATATGATGACTATGTAATTAAAGAGTTCAAGAAAAATAACTTTTCAAAACAAATAACTCGTAACGTACATACAACTAAGTATGCCTTGACGAATAACTTGACAGTTTTTCAAAGATACTTATATTGACATTTAGTCTTTTGCTCACCTTGTAAACGACCTGGCTTGACGATATAGTACATATATCTTCACGCCAAGTCCCTCACGGGATAAGCAGAGAGCAGAGTGCCTTATTTGACGAAACCAGGCGAGTTGACCTCCCTCTGCATCTGCATCTATCAACAACGATAATATATATTCGATTAAGCTGAGTAGTAGTTCTTTTGGTAAGAAGTCAGTACATTAAGTTTTTAAACTACATTTCAAAATAATACAGTTATTGCCGCGCGCGAACTGACCAAGTGTGAAAACACAATAATTGGACAGATTCACAAAGGAAAACTTCACCGGCGCTAGCAGTGTTTCCATGGAGCAAACACGATGGAGATGGATATTCTACGTTTATCTAGTTATCGTAGCGTAACAGTGAAATTTGCTTCGAATAATATTATCGCAGGTCCACGTATAACGTGGAGAGCACTTAGCGTAATAAGATGGATTTGCGAGAATCCAATTCACATGGTAGACATGTATACGCCTGCACTGTATCATTGCCGTTGACTCTGGCCACGTTGTACAAATATGTTTTCCTCATAAGCTTATGTTGGATGCAAGATTAAATACGTTAGAAATATAAGAAAACTATGCCGTTTTCATGTAAGTCTTATCAAAGAAAAGTACTGGCATGTAGTAAACGTAATATCACCAGGCAAATATTTAGACTCCGAGCCATTACTGGAGAACCTAAGTTAGAAAAATCCAATAGTGTTCGGCCCGGGACCTGGGACCCTATCGGCAGTTTCTTAGTTAGTTAGTAAGGCAACAGTTTAATCTTATTTAATAACTCCACGCCTGTAATCCCCGAAGGGGTAGGCAGTGAAATGGAGAACATTCGCACGATTCACCAGTTTCGTTTACGTCCCACTATGGAATAGGTGCTGAGCCTATTGTAATGCATCAAGCACATATCCAGACTCCGAACCACTACTAGAAAATATAAATTAGAAAATTTCGTAGTGTTCGCACCTGCAACCAACACGACCAACGAGGCAGTCAAATATTACTATCCGATGTAAAATTCAATCATATAATATGAAAATCTATTCTATTACTATACATGAGTAAGTTTCACGGCTGGGCAGTAAATGGGTGTGTATGCCTGACATCTATTTCAGCACTATGCTGTATGACTAGGCTGTTTAATGACAGAAATAGCTGCAGGAATTCCTCCTCCGCACGTATACTCCCAATAGAACATTGTATCTTAACAGTCCCAAGCTTATAGTAATCGATTATCAATTTACTTAATCAACGGCTACACGATGACACGGATATTTTTTTACATGTTTAGTACAATCAACCAATAATTTATGTTATCTCATATTATTAACTGAACATTAATACTCAAGTAGCGTATCGAAACAGACGGAGCCTGGTGAAACATTAAGTCGTGTTACACAATATTATCGTCAGACACCCAAGTTTCTATCAACAGAAGAGAACGAGTGAAATTTTGTTCGACATGAACGTACTAGGAGTTCATAAGGAGGTGGGAGAGAAATGAGCGCCATTACTCATGGGCATGTGCCGCGGGCACATTCTTTACTTCCGTTGCTTACCCACTTTGTTCTATGTACGTAACTACTTTACATTCGCGACGAGGTCACACTTTTACTGATGGCACTTGTTGTTTGCCGACGTAATGGGTCGCGATGTTTCTTTGTCATAATAACGTCCTCGCCGCAGCCCAACTTTAAAGTGGCAGTAAGTCTTACATTAATGCATTAAATAAGACGACTACGCTTGGCGAATTCGCGCCTTGTTTTTTTCCGATGGTGTATTGAAGCCTAATGCTTGTGAAATTCTGTTAGCGTTCACAAAAAACACTTTTCCGATAACACTTTGCATGAACTTAGCAAATTTATTCGCAAACTTCCAAAAAATTACAATATGACGCACCCAAGCCGTTTACATGCAGCCATTTACCAACTGCCATTTAGAAACGTTCAAAGTGCCCCTAAGTACTGGAGTGGAACCGAGCACGAGGACACACGAGGAAGACATTAGTAGCTTGTGCATGTGAACTCTAGGCGCGTACGGCTGTTTCATAAAATATTTCTAAACCAAATCACGGACAAAGTAAGCGATACGATTCTAGCGGGAACTCTATGAATAAAATTATCATTTTGCAGAATTGATTCTGGAGCACAGTGAAATGTTCATATTATAGTTGCTAAGGGTCGCTACCTTTGTATTATTCGATTCCGAAAATGTGTGAATGATTAAAATTTCTTTATTCACTCATAACGTTATAAATAAATTGTTTAACTGAATCGTCTAATCGAAGGTAATGACGGTAAAGAACATAAACATCGTGACAACTAAATTTTGATTGAAGACACCTTTTTAATATTTTTTAATAATTTATGTACATTTTATTGCCAATAATATCCATAACTTTATTAGCTATTACCTTTCAAAAATCATTCATGCATGCAAAGTCGTAAACAGATGCGTTGGCAGGCCGCTGAACTGATACAATGCCTTCAATGCCCGTAATCACTGGCTTTATCCTTTATAGCGAGGCTGCAAGCTTGCTTGAATACAATAATGGCCAAGATGGTTGGCAAAGATCTATCTAGATACATCTATATTAGGATGCAAACCAATACAGGGGAAATTGGAAGCTTATATGACGACAGCGCCATCTATCGCCCGTACGCTTAGTTTGCATCTGCTCGCTATCTATAGATAAATTGGTTCTAAAATATATTTTTTATTATTTGCTATATTACTTCTTATATTTGTGTTTGTATATAGGCTTAAAACGTATTAGTCTAAATTATAAGGAGAAGTAATACATTTGATCTCTCTAGTATTATGGAGAATGTATTATGTAAGTAAATATTTATGTAATATTTTTAAAACAGTATATAATACGTACATAACAAAGGATAGATGTGTAAACGCACCAAATCGTATATCAATAGAAGCCTTGTTTGCACACCACGAACGAAATCCTGCCGACATATGAGTTTGGAAATATTATAAAGCCGTTTTAACCGATCTAAAACTTTCAGCTTTGGAAACGAGAATGAAATATATAATAATAAAGGCTCGCGGCGCAGGCAAATAGCATTTTCAATTTCATCGGATCCGCCGCCGGTTTGATTGACAAACAGACGGATCGACTGCGAATCCGACTGGCGGCGGCTGGAGCGCTGCTGCCATATTTTACTGTCGGGACGATAACTTCCTTACATTACACTACTTTGTTAGATCGAATTCGTCACTTGCTTCCATACTCTTCGAACAATTTGTATTGTGATTGAATAGTTTTTAATTTAACTGTAAAATATATTATTGTCACACGTGTAGAAGAAGAACTCTGCTCACCCCGTAATGGGCCTGACGTGAAATATATATATACACATATATCTTAAATTTACTATGATTGTTGTATATTACATACCGTGTTAAAATTGAACAATAAATTATTTGTAAGAAATAAATCACAAGTAATTGTTCCGTTTTTACGATCCAATTAGATGACAAATCATAAGTTTTTCGACATCCGACCAGTAAACAGTAAATTGATACTAAATCAAATACAAGATAAAGGTTTCAATAATTTCTTATACCACCCGCGCCGATGGGAATTCAATAAAACAAACGTAACGATTGATTACATACCCAACTAACCGGAGCAACAAAATGGTTGACATTTTTTATTGAAGCTATAACATTTGCTATAGAAGTTAAGCTCTATCAACTATGATTAAGTTATTCAATATCTTTGCTATAGGCTTAGGCTGGTGACTAAAATTATGAATAAAAAATATCCACTTTCATTAAATTAACTCCGCATTTAATTAACAAACAGTTCAATTGAGTGAATTCTCTATGAAATACTCGACATATTTTCTACAGCGGCTGAAATTATAAATTTCTGTGTTTCATTTCTAAGTGCAGACATGTCAGTGCATATTGAAAATATGACTAGAACTCATAAATACTTCGTCCATATAATATGAGATATAGAATATTAAATATATCTCTGAACAATTTCAAACAGCTTTAAGGATTTTTCTACGATCGGTCGATTGATCAAGTGACCAGTTGATCGACAGGTCAAAATCGATTGCTTATTTATATAATATACTAGTCTAAATAATAAATGTGTTTTAAGTGCAACTATTTTCATGTTAAAAGTTGGTTTATAATGGATATAGTTCGGAGGACATAGTTCTGTAGGAGAAACGTTGATCTTGTATCATCAAGATATAAAACCAGCCTTTTCTGTTCCGCTGCTGAACAGCATTTCAATTTAGATTTACCAGTATGGTGCGATGACGCTCGTTTCAAAACGCCTGTGCCTATCTGTGGAATAGTTTGGTGATTATGAACTTTTGATATTTACTGTAATATGAAGACTAGTCACGCCGCATGTTTGTTCATGCACATATATGTATATGATTAAACGTAGTCCACATACCCAACGTGCAATAAGGCAGTTTTAACAGGCTACATTAATTATGACGAATTTGTAAATAACAAAGAGATGCAGTATATGGGTCACTTCTATCTTTGAAATATTTAGATCTTGTGAATTGGTGTTGTTAAAATAATAAATCATGTAATTATCGTTAGAATATTTCACAGTTGTAAGATATAAAATGAGTTGCTGATTACTAAATGAACCTTTGTTAAATACCATTATAAGTAAAATTACCAAGAATAAAATAGCTTTCTAAGTCACAATTTGTCGTTATTATTTTATTAAACATTTCACTGATTTTACTGTTAAATATTTATATTTTGCTAGTATAAAACTTATCAAAAGATTCCTTTAAAAAACATTAAGTCTGCTAAGTTCATGAAACTTAAAACTTAGTAAGTAGTCAGGTACAATATTTTGGATTCAATTTCTAAGTGAAAGTGAGAGAGTTATATCATTAGTCACCACCACCACTGTTTGGATAAAGGAATTCCTTCAGGGATTTCTGTTCATATTTCCCATGCTGGGCATTGGGGTTAAGAATCGCAGGAGTCTTTAAAGGAAATGCAAAATCTATTACACATTTTACAATCTTATTCCATTTCAATAGACTTATAAAAAGGCAAGTCAACGTGAAGTATTATATAAGTATTATAAAACAGGCTGCCAATATTCATTTCATTTTAATTTGTTAAGAAGTTCCAATTGGGTAATTTCGTTATTATAAAAAAAAAACATGCGGATTAAATATACTCGTAGGTAATAAATATGTCCCAAGAAAAATAAATCCATATTATTATTCCGTCATTAATGTTATATCGTACCAGGAAAATGGAAGATATGAAATAATAGTGGCATCTGTTTTGATACCAATCAAGTCAGCGTTATTGCAAAACTCTTATAAGATTAGCAAAATTTTACATACAATTTGCAGAAGAGAGCAGTAAATACATATATTTTAGCTATAAGTTTATCACTACAGTTCGGTATATTAAATATATTCTACATTAATTAATATGTGCTACAATAACAATGAAACTATTACAATAGTACTTTCGGGTAAGGTATAGTATGGAGCAGACAGAAAAAAAAACGATCAACAATTAAACCATCATAGACCATTATATTTTAATACGTTTCAAATAAGGATATCTTCGGTCGAGTGGTTACGAGCGCAGTCCCGATCGAGAGGTCTTGGGATCAAATCCCGGTACAAGTAGTATTGGATATTCCTGACTAACATTTCCAATTAAAATTCCTAGTAGTGGCCAGCAGTCTGGATTTATGCCAGGTGTATGAATATAAGCTCAACCCAATTTCTCCGGTGGGGTGTAAATGTAACTTGCGTAACGTGGGACTGTACTTCACTCCTGTTTCACCCTCTTTGGGGAATACAGACGTGTGGTTACGTTAATCTCACACATGAAGGCACATTTTTTGTAATGCGACTTAGAGCAAATCCCTTAAAATACTGATGAAGCGATCACACAATCCATCGACCACGCCTTGGCCTATGTACTGCAGGTCGAATCATCGGTGTGTGGATGTACATATAACTTGGTCAGAGCCAGTGGGAAGCGATAGACTTGAAACAAAGGGACTATGAGCCGTGGTGATATTTAAGCCTATTGTCCAGTTGGAGACGCTAGTGGGATAACCTGATGATAATAAAAGGCAACGCTGATGTTATGCATTATATTTGCTTTAGTTCGCAGTCATGAATAACTCAAGGTAAGTGTATGAAAGTATTTCCCGAAACCGCATTTTCAAAGTAAATCGTCTCGTAATACGTTATGCATCAAAAGTTTTATACACGGCATGATGTGGTTTAAATTTTTTTGCATATAAATGGTGCCGAGAGACCTAAGTTCCGGAACACACAGGTACAGGAATCTTATAAAGTTTATGAGTTTTACCTGGAATCCAATATTGCGCTTTAAGACAGCTTTTACGTCTAATCTAGTGGAGCGGTAATACGTTTACATGCAGGATATACAAATAATGTTTTGAAGACGAAAAATGTTTAGAGAGGGTATTTTTAATAGGTGTGATAAATTATGTTGACTTATATAATATATTGCATTTATATTTTCGTAACTTTCCGTGATTGAGAGGATAATAAAAAAAAATATAAGAAACCTCCGAAAATCTGTTTATAACAGTCTTTTCATTTAACTTCCATTTAATTAGCTATTTAATTATTTATTACAACTGCCGTATTCTCACATATTATGTATATTTTATATTAACCAAAAAAGATAAAATATGATTCAGACTAATAGTTTCGTATTATTTTAACATATCTACCATTATTATTTCTCCGGCCTTTAAACATATCCGGTGACATCGCGAACTATGACGCTCGGCGACCGGGGAAGTGTTCAAATATTTGCAGAGTGCAAGGAAAGATATTGTCAACACGAGGACGTGTCAAAAGGGTTGCGAATTTCTGATCGTGAAATTCTTTTACCGCGAAATAACAGAGCGTGAGTGAGATATAATAATTGAAATAAATCGTGAGAGTACCGAAAATCTAATTGACCTGGTGCCCGTTTCATCATTCCTTTGTCCGCTACGGCAGAAAAATGGCTCCATCTATGTCAACTGGACTCGAAGAGATCTGTACAGTTAAAAACTAGGAGTGTTCAAGATGGCTTGTCCTAGAGGTTTAAAAGATGGGGTTCTTCTATGTAATCACTTACAAAAGGCTCGTCTACCAGAACAAATCCGTGTAAAAAAGTTAAGAAAATGTCTTTATGAGTCCAACTTATGTTATAATATCTGATATGGATTTGTTTCCGTTCTCATGATATAGGTAGTCTTTCGCTTTTTGTTCGGATGTGTCTAGCAAAGTTAAAATGTGCTTATGTTACAGTGGTACGTTATGTTAGGAAATAATATAAAGAAATAATATAATATAAATAAATATAAAGAGTACAAGCAAACGCTCATTACTGGTAAGTTTCTTGACCAATGAAGACAAGGTACGGGCACTATATAGGGCAGCGAGTTTAAGCTTGCTTCTATAATCATAAAAATTCTATAATGAGGGCTTAAACGGAATAAAACGTTTTGAACTTAGATAACTTGTTTGTTTGAATCAAACGAAACGCCTCGCCACGTGTTAGGGCGACTCATGCCAAGACGCGCCACGGCCGCAACGCGATACTGAAGCGCCGAGATTGGCCGCGAAGCCTGCCAATGGTCGTGTGACGTCATAACCACCTGTCACGTCGAGAATATTAAATACGAAGGGCTCAGTTTCAAATTATTTTCTTTGGAAAAAGTCAAATTTCTCAGAGAATCGTTATGAATATGTATTTTTATACTGTTGTATAAGTAGCTAATTGTTATTGTAAATTTATACCTCTGTAATATTAATGTAAAATGTAAAAACGGTTAAGATTATAATGATAATATGTACGTATGATAGAGAGCAGATTGCTGTAGTTGAAAGTAAAAAAACACATATTGCACTGATAAAAATATGTCTGGATACACAGTCAACAAAAAAAAATATTTTTAAATATTCTCGTATTGTTTATTTTACGTATACATTCATACATTTTTATCGCCAATAATTTCTAGCTTGATCTAAATATTCACAGCTCCTTATCGAAGTACAATGCCAAAGTTATAAATATATAAATACATACGTACATACCCATATAATACACAATACATACATACACCGTATCAACCACATGTGCGCGTCCTTATATCTAGTTACAAATCAAGTAACGCGACTTTGATAATATTCACAACGACAGTCCCTTTCCATTTGGGGAGCTTGTTAGCCATTTTACACAAAATACATTTTCAGACAATACAGAACCCTTTGTTCTGTTACAATGAAAGTACTTGAATATAAACGGAGTGTCTTATCGCGGAACCCCTATTTGTTTCGAACATCCTCGTTCTTAACTTTGCCCATAAGTATTGTTGAGGTTTCAGCATTGTAATATTTTCCGGAAGACCCCGTGTGAGAACAATAGTAACGGATTATGTTAATAACAACGGCTCACTTTAATAACGAATTACGTTGGTAATAATGAATTACGCTGATAATAACGAATTACAATAATAACACCGGATTACGTAAATAATATGTATTACGTTAATACGGTTGCGCTGATAAACGTGAAATGAATGTATTTTTGTTAGTTTTACTGTACCTCTTTAATTCAAAATAATTAGATTGTTAAATTAAAATATGAGCTAGTAACTTTGAAGCATTTAGTGCAAGCGATTTCCATAGCTAAGCAACGCAGGGTGAGATCGGTGATAGAAATATTAAAGTAATTTCATGCTTCGGGAGACTTTGAAAACGGTTTTAAAACATCAAACACATGGCTTAGGTTAGGCAATGTTCCATTCTCTGCCAATTTACAGAAGGTCATCGTTCACCCTACGTCTGTTACAGTTACAGGTGAGAACCACGCCCCAGGGTGAAACATTAACAGGTTATTTTATTTTTGAGAAATAACGTATTATTGTCAATAATTTATGCATAACCGAACAACTCTAAAATCATAAGTAAGAAACTACAATTTAAAATAATTTCTTCGATAGGATTACTATTGAATTTCAAAACATTTTTTTATGAAATGTCATTTCAAAACTTAATCCTTCTATATACAAAAATGAATCGGCAAGTGTGTTACTAAGCGCGAAACTCTAGAACTGCTCCGGTACCGACAGAAAAAAAGGGAAAAATTGCGAGCTTAATAGAAAAAACATCACTTTCCTTTTTCCATACAAACTTCGAAGCCCAATAGTACCAACCGACGTACCATTTGAATTTAAACTACTGCAGTTTCGTTGTGCTGTTGGCTCAATCGTTGAGTTTTTTGGGCATTAATCTTGAAAAGCCATACTTCTCTCATGGACAGTTGTATGTTGCCGGCGCCAGTGTTGTTAAGCCGTCAGCTTTTTTTTGTTTACATGCCAGGTAATCAAATAAAAAATATCGTGTACAATAAAAGTTTACAATGAAATTGCGATCACCGTATTACTTAAGGCTTACAGTGTACGAAATAGAAATGTTATTTTTGAAATAATCTTTATTTATTATTGATTAAAATTATGCGATTGTCCTGAAATGTTTTATTTATTTTATCTTTTCTGTCGGGTTACTACAGGCCAGTAACCTTAGACAGTAGAAATTCTGATGGGGCAGCTAGTGCTACTACAAAACTATAAACATATTCTCATTTAAATCGGTTCCATTTTATTTGGAAATTCAGATAAGAAACTTTTACTGTCAGTAACATGCATATAAGATTAAAACAACATAAAACAATTACACAGCTATATATATAGTGACAGCCTAGTGGTTTGAAATTCGAACTCTTACTCCGGGAGACCGGGTTCAAATCTCTGGCACGCACCGTTTTAAAATGTGCATTTTAAGTTTAAATATCACTTGCTATTACTTACGGTGAAGAAAAACATCGTGAGGAAACCTGCATAACTTAGAGTTCTAAAAAAGGCGTGGGAAGTCTGCCAACCCGCACTTGGCCAACGTGGCAAACTATGGCCTTAAACCTCTCACTCTGTGAGGAGACATATGTTCCAACAGTGGAACGACAAAGGGTTGATATCGATCAAACGATCGATATGTAAATAAAAAAAAATTGCCAGCGAATTCCAATTTTAAAAAGACTTCCGAATTCAGTCGCTTCACGCTGTAGCGTGGCCAGCACGGAGCTATCAGGGTTAAATGCCTATTAGTGGGACACAGCAGATGCGCTGCGGGCGTACGTCCGCCTCTATCATTACCTGCGCGGGCTTATAACGGTTAAATCCGCCGCGATGATCTGATGCTTATTGGACAATCTGTACTGTGCACACGTGTGTGTTATACTGAAACGCTAAAAGCGTGTTCTCTATATGCCACGAATTAACCCGTGCAATTTCGATTTGTATTACTGTGTCGTTGTTAGGATTAAAATCTTGTTATACAACTTATAACTTATTATACAAACCACAAGCAAAATCATTTTATTTTATTTTTTCATAGTGTTATGTACTGAATCATTCAGTTTCCTTATTTGGTTACTGAGCTGGTTAGGAATTGGGATAATTTCAATTATCGACACACTTTACTATGCTTTGAAATATGAGCTTACTCTAGCGCATACATCGGCTTATACGAGCACCACGACTATACATTTATTAAGCGAACTATAAAATTTTCTAATTTAAATTTTATAGTAGCGGTTCCTAGTCTGGATATGTGTCCGATGTATGGCGATAGGATCATCATCTATTCCATGATGGGACGTAGACGCAACTGTGAAACATGGGTGTGTTCTACATTCCGCTGCCTACCTCTTCAGGAATTACATACTTGAAGTTACGTACCTCACTTAACAGCAAATTGTTAAGCCTGCAAACCTCTGTCTATAAAAAGCTTTATTCTTAGCTATTAGCAATTTAAAAGCAAATTAGGACATGATTACTGAATACATTCATATCGTCGACTGGAGATGAAATATATTAGCAAATAAAAAGATTCCACTGAGTAGAAATAGGCGACTAAACATGGAGCTGGCAAATGGTAGTAAGGTCATGTCCATTTGATAAAGACCTGAAATATGTCCGATCAAAATGATGTAAAAACTTATCATCATCAACCGTTATCCCCGAATGTATGGCGGAAGAGTGCAGTGCACTGACTCATGTCACCCGTTATATCTACGTCCTATCATAGCACATTCATTATAAAGAGGTTTACGTAATAGTATGTTATAATATAGTTATAGTATAGTATGACTGCCTCGTTGGTCGTGTTGGTTGCAGGTGCGACTGCCGATCGGGAGGTCCCGGGTTCCATTCGCGGGTCGAACACTACAAAATTTTCTAATTTAGATTTTCTAGTAGTGGTTCGGAGTTGCATGGCAATAGGCTCACCACCTATTACATGGTGAATCGTGGGAATGCTCTGCATTCCTCTGCCTACCCCTTCGGGGATTACAGGCGTGAAGATACGTTTAGTATAGTATGACAAAGACTTTTATACAGGGTGTGTATTGTATGAACGCTTCGTCTAGTAATCACAGATAAATTCTAACTACATGCACGTGCGAGCAGATGTACACTCGCCTTTATCATTACCTCCGCGTTAAAGACCGTAGCAAACCTCAAACAGAACGCACCCCTTATGAATGGTCTTGTGACCCCTTTTATATTAAAACGTACGAAGCAAATTTTTTCATTTATTATTTGTTGCTTGAAATCCATCCTAATAAATAAATATTGAAAATCTCTCCATTAATTTCATTTCATATTTTATTTCATTTTATTCATGACTGCCTCGTTGGTCGTGTTGGTTGCAGATGCAACTGCCGATCGAGAGGTCCCGGGTTCGATTCCCGGGTCGAAC
>DWEI01002793.1:0-13723 GCA_018245875.1 Mysoria ambigua | reverse complement strand
AACAATTTAGGCAGTGTGATACACTGGATCGGATTTCTCACAACACAGCACTGGATGCTCTCACAACACAGCACTGGGTGCTCTCACAACACAGCACTGGATGCTCTCACAACACAGCTTCTCAGATATGATGTTGTTTTTTTAAATTATATCTCTGGTAATCTGCGACACAGGCCTTGAGCCCAGTACAGAGCGCTTGCACTGGCTTTGTATATGTGTTCCTTATAAATAAATATTTTATCTTTTTTTTCTTTGGTAACTAATGGATTTCGATAATGTATCTTAATTTTTTTTGGTCTGCAGAAAAAAAGACAAAGCGACATATGAATATATTAAGAGCATACGCGAAAAATAAAGATTCCGATGTGAATAGCTCTGATGAAAGTGCTGACGAAATTATCACATATAAAGGACCATCACATGGCAAGCCCAGGGTGAGCAAGGTAAGTTTTAATATATTCATAATATTAACTATTACGGAGCGTTCAAGTATTACGTAACACAATTTTTGAAGGTTCTTGACCTCCCCTCCCCCCTCCCATTTAACGCGGCCTAATATTTTTCTGTACGCCGTAGGTGACACCCAAATGACCATTTTATCATAAGTCACAAATAAGTTGAGTAAATTACAGGTTAGGATATAATCCCATTGTTTGCGGTAATCATAAATGATCAAGAGATTTCTAAGTCGCAATAAAACGAATTGTAACGTTTTGCAAAACCCCCTTTCCTCCTAAATTGCGTTACTTAATACTTGAAATGGGTACCCTTATGGGAGCTTCGGTGTGAAATTACCATTCTATGTGCAAGTTATTACGCAAGCAATTCCTGGTAGTTTAAATACAGTGCTGATATAATAATCAAATATTTTTGTGTAAGTTGTTTAAGAGACATTAAAAATAATTCCATTCCATTCGTCCATTTCGATGTGATATTTATATAGCCGTGATTAGTAAAATCAACTCGATGATGTGACGGAAAACGCCACCCGACCTGACATGTGCGTTGAACCCCCTCCTTCCTCCCGGGGGGGGGGGGTCTCCCCTACGAAATATTCTTAAGCGTATTTTAAGTCAGTTTCTGTATGTGGGGCTTTTATTTTTAAAAATATAAAAACAAACATAGTTATGTTTGTTTTTATATTTCATAGTATCGTTTTTAAAGAGCTGAATGATTTCGAATCAGTTATGGCATTATTCAGTTAATCAAGTTACCCATAAGAAAAAAAATCGCCCCTCAAGAGTTAGGCAGAGAAGTCTAGTACACTCCCTCATATCCATAGTTATGGTATGTGTTGCATCATGTCATAAGTTATAAAACCAAAATACCTATTATAATTGATTACAATTCAGCTTCTCTCTCCAGAAGTCTTGGGTTCGGTTTTATTATGCTATTTCGTTAAAAGTAACGAGATCAATAGTCCTTTTTTAAAATATAGTTTTAATCCTCTTTAGTACTAGGCAGGTAGTTTTAAGCCTCCTTAAGTAGTTTTAACTCTCTTCTTTTGAAAGAATATCAATATTAAGTAATGCAATTATGATAGGGTCAATGATGAACTAACACCTAAAACACACCCAAATACACAAAGTTTCTGTGATGAACAGAGCAAATGTTAAGATAAGCAATTATTTTTATAAAAAAAAGATAAGAAGCAAATTTATCCTAAATTGTTTTTATTTTTTTTCACTTCATAATGGGAATTTCATGCTTAAGCTCCTTATTTAATATGTTAGTTTAGATTCATTGTTGTAAAAATATTTTAGTGTATAATTGTGGTTTCATATTTTTATTTTTTAGGTGCATAAAGTTGCTGATTCTTTTTCGAATTGTGAATCAAAAAATATTGATATTGATTCCGATTCTAGTAAAGGAGCTGTTGACAATAGTTGTGGATCATCCTATGATTATTTGGATGAAAAATATCAGAATAGCCCTGAAAATGGCATCGTTGAAAATACTTGTAAAGATCAAAATGAGCAAGTTGATGTTGATTGTCCTGTCAAAAGTCCTCAAACAAAATCAATGGATTTGAATACAGTGAAATCCCCCGCATTTGAATTTCCGGCTCCATTATTTGAAGATTTAAATGACAACGACGGACATAATTATGATGAAAGTAGTTATATTGTAGATCAAATACCAATATCTGAAGATATTATCAACTTAGAAGAAAGTAGTAAATGTGTAGATGCTTGCACTAGCCCAGTTCCTGATTCTCGTACATTTGTTAATAAATCGACAAGTCCAAGGAAGTTATTTTTAGTTGATGCTTGTACACATCCAATTCTTGAATTATCATCAAAAAGGTTGTGTCATAAATCCACATGTACAGAAATAGGTCCAAAAATAGAGAAAAAAATCGTTGTGAATGCCTCTACAAATACAGAATTTGAAATACCTAAAATACTGTGTACGATTGACAGAGAAACAAGTCCAATTCTTTGTTCAGAAAGAAAAATTACTATGGAGAAAAATGGAGATTCTCCAAAAAAGCCAAATAATGATGACATTAAATTAAACCAAAAATCAAAGGAAAAAAGAAAGCTGGAGGAACACAGTTTGCAACAATTGACGACACAAGAAAAAGTATGTTTAGAAAGTCATAACAGTAATAATCTATGTTACGTAGGCATGAATGATGATGAAATTCAAAACATTTTAAATGTCATGAGCTTACATCACGATTTAATTTCACCAATACCAAAATCTCCTCGCAAATCACGGAACCCTACAAATGACATCAGTAACGCTTTGTCAAATATTCAAGGGACATTAAGCAGCTTAGTTACTAAATTTAATTGTTTGGAAGGGCAAGTAGGTGACATAAGGACTCAATATAACAATGTTAAAGAAGATGTAACTGCAATACGGAATATTATTGTGAATGATATTAGACAAGACCATAGAGAGACAGTAAATAGTAAACATTCCCATAGACCTATTGAAATTAATAAAGTGGTAAAAAATGTGTCTAACCCACAAGAGATACTTTCTCATCAGTGTAATGGCGAAAACAATAATACGGCGAATGTGTCAAGCAGCATAGATGTACCAGTGAATAAAATGTCGACTAAAATATATACACCAAAACAAAGTAGTACTGAAGAGTTGATGAATGAACCAAATAATAATAGATATGATTTAAATTTACAGACCGATTTAAAAGGAACTGATGAAGAAAATAGTCCCTCAAATGAACAGGAA
Source organism: Mysoria ambigua (assembly GCA_018245875.1). Classification (NCBI taxonomy): domain Eukaryota; kingdom Metazoa; phylum Arthropoda; class Insecta; order Lepidoptera; family Hesperiidae; genus Mysoria; species Mysoria ambigua. Next base: position 10,519 of record DWEI01002793.1, on the reverse strand, counting down.
CCTACAGATATTGTATTGAATGACGTCAATAATGTAATTGATATCTCTCAGATAAGTTATGATGCTCCTCAGATAAGAGATAATGTCCCTCAGATAAATGATGATGTCCCTCAGATAAGTGATGAAGCCCCTCAGATAAGTGATGATGTCCCTCCGATAAGTGATGATGTCCCTCAGATAAGTGATGATGTCCCTCAGATAAGTGATGATGTCCCTCAGATAAGTAATGATGTCGCTCAGATAAGTGATGATGTCGCTCAGATAAGTGATGATGTCCCTCAGATAAGTGATGATGTTCCTCAGATAAGTGATGATGTCGCTCAGATAAGCGACGATGTAACAAGTAGTATATGTCAAGACCACACCCAAATAATTGATAAAAATGTCGGTAAAATGAGTAACATCACAATTGTTGCTAAATTAAAAAAGAAATCTAAACTCCAGAAGTTTAGAAATAAATTGATACCATCCAGTAAAATAAAACAAATGACTATTCCCAGTACCAAACGTCGATCATTAGTTCAAAAAAATTTAACTAAAGATTCCTCGCCGACATTAAAACACAAAATTGCTTATGAAAATGCTGTAAAGGTAATAAAGGAACTAAAATCGAAAAAAGCTTTGCAAGAAACTATTAAGGTTGAATCAGTGACTAGTAAAGTAAGAGAAAATGTACAGTTGGAAAAAGATAAAAATGAGACTGAATCCTCGCCTAATAGTGTTCCTTTGGCATGTAACATAGTTTCTACTAGAAGTCGCACAAGAAAGTTAAGCAAGAGAGAAGACAACCATATAGATACTATGAAAACACCGTTCGTTTTATTGGAAAAATGTATAGATTTAGAAGAACTTTCATTAAATCGTAAAAGCCGCAAACGTAGTGCTGATGAAATAGAAACATCGCCCGGTAAACGAGTATTACGCAGCTCGCATCTTTTTGATGTTTCTAGTAAGATCAATTTGCCTACAATTCAAAATGACGATGCCGCTAAAAATATATTTAAAGCGAAAAACTCGAAAACTAGTGAACCAGAAAAACATAAAAACGGAAAAAAATTAAGTTTTACAGAAAATGAAAGTATTACAACATCACAGAGGAATCAGAATGCAAATATAGTGATAAATCAGAAAGATAATGTTGGTTTTGTTAGATCTGGGCAAAGTTGTGATAAAATGAATACTGGTATGAAGACACGTCATATAAATAAATCACCTGAAAAATCTGATACTATTGTAGCAAACGTAAAAAGCGACCAAGTTCATCTAGACTTTAATATTAAAAGCCTTGTGGACCCAACACAATGTGATCAAAAGAGTCATATTACAAATCAAGCCAGTGTGGGAATAAACTATAACTGTTTGGTTTTGCAAAATAATTCTACCACAGAGTTTTCAAATGATGATCGACCTTTGAAAATGGATATTAAAAAAGTACCACAAATGGAATCCGTAACTAACAAACCTGTGGTATTTGTGACAGATGAACTAGTTAAAGACAAACATGTAAATCAATCGTGCGTAGAACGAAATGCCAGCTTATCAGTTGTTTCAAATAAAATGAATGAACCGAGGAGTACTCATGAAACTCGGAATGGAAAATTATATCACTATGAAGATACCGAACAGCCAAGTAGTAATATAAAGGAAGTTTTGAATGAATGTTATGAATCTACTAAAAGAAAAGTTCAAGATAATTCAATTACACATCAAAGTACTAAATTAATAGGACCCAAGTCACAGAAAATGGCATGTTATACATATGTTAAAAATTCGGAAGTAGAAAAATCTCCATTAAAAAAAGATGTAGTTCCTCAATGTACAAATAACATTGTTAGTTACAATGATCTGGATTTGTATACAAGTCAAACGAATTTGAGTGATTGTGATCTAAATAATGGTTTGATAGGTAATAAACGTTGGAAAGAGAATATATTATGTGCTGCATTGGACAGATATGGGGTCATAGCAGTCAAATATGTCGCCAGGAAAGTACCGGGTAAGTTATCAATTTATAATGATATTACAATGTAAAACAATGTGAAAAAAACCATAAATCATTACGTTAAATTAACAGGCATACGATGCTCTGGTATTGAGAGTCCCAGAATTAATTCTTGAAAGGGTGGAAAAAAAACTGTTGATTGAAAATTTTATTATGAGTTGGATTTTCATAATAAAAAATCCGCAGGCAGATAGCGATATGGCGTGGTCTGTCTAGCCATAGCTATGTGCCTGGTTCCAATCTAAATGGCTAAATGGCTGGATTACCAAAACTAGTATCTTCTGGATATTATTAACTTGCAAAGACTTACCTAGTTATGTAATAAACTTAAAAAAAAATAAAACGTAACTTTACGCCTGTAATCCCCGAAGGGGTAGGCAGAAGAATGCAGAACATTCCCATAAACTTATAATTCAATTTAAATTAACAATCAATACTTGAGTAGATCTAAAAAAAAAACTATTTCTTTATATCTATTAATCGTTCTCAGTCATTATACTGTTATATTATCATACCAGATCACATACAGGTTTATTGAAATAAATTTTATTTAAAATTCAATGTAAATAAAATAACTTCTACATTTTCAGAAGCAGTAACCAACTCCATTTGTAATACTATTGAAGATTGTATTACAAATATAATCGGTTCACCCAAAGATAAGCAAAAAAATAAAATGGACGAACTTATTGTTGCCGTACAAAACTTTAAGACAAAGTTCATATTGTCAGGTCTAATGAAATATTTGAAAGATCCCACGAGGAAACTTGAATTGTTCAATAAAATCAACAACACCCCAGCTCCGCCGATGACAAAGGCGGAAGCTATATTGCTTTATGTTATCGAACATTTAAATAAATTGGTGCCCACCGGGAATTTTATACAACAAGTGTGGAGTAATATTGAACACGCTCTGTTCCAACTGAACCACACACCTCACTTTGATGTATTGGAGAGCATGTCGCATTTCTACGCTGTGATGTGCAGATACTTCAGGGACAAGAGCCGTTTGAGATGCTTCATGCTAGATGCGATGTACTGCCTTCAATATAAGGCTGTCCCGCTCATCAGACAGTGCTTGGATGTATGCCCAGGGGTATTGCCCTACGCAAAGGAACATATGGGTAATTACTTATATTACAATTGTGTAATACTTTTTAAAAAGTTCAATTTAAAAAAAGTTTACTGCCTCGTTGGTCGTGTTGGTTGCAAGTGCTACTGCTGTACGGGAGGTCTCGGGTTCGATTCCCGGGTCGATTGCTATAAAATTTTCTAATAGAAGATCTATTTAGAATTCTAGTAGTGGTTTAGAGTCTGGATATGTGCCCGATGCATGGCAATAAGCTCACCACCTATTACATTGTGGAATGTAAAACATAATCTGTGAAACGTGGGAGTGTTCTGCATTCCTCTGCCTACCTCTTCGGGGATTACAGGTGTGGAGTTATGTTTGTTTTTTTTTGCAGCAAAAACATCACTTGTCACATGTTTAGTTTATCTGTTACATTTCTACAAGTGTCAAGATAAATTTAACAGAGCTCAAGATATTAGAACTATTCTGTACAGAAAATACATGTACAGATTCTCAGAATGGAATGAGACTATGATATTAGAGATATTTAGAAAAGCAATATTGAATTTAGGAGGTATGTAAAAATATTATTCATTGTGTTAAGTATGTATTTTCACTGTGTGATAATTTTTGTTAAAATTATTTAAGTTTTGGTTGGTTCATTGCTTTCCTATGAGAGACAATTTCACTCCTGAGGAGCGGCAATGTGTCTGAGAATGATTTCAAATGGGACACAAATTATTACTAACATCAACCATATTATCATTTAATAGCTGATCTAAAGTTCTTGATAATTCTGTAGTCCTGTAATTAATTTATTACAAATATTTCACTGCCTCGTTGGTCGTGTTGGTAGCAAGTGCGACTGCTGATCAGGAGGTCCCGGGTTCGATTCTTGGATCGCTACAAAATTTTCTAATTAGAAATTTTTCTATTACAAAATCTAATTATAATTCTGGTAGTGGTTCGGAGTCTGGATATGTGTCCGATACATGGCAATAGGCTCATCACCTATTACATAGTGGGACATAAACGTGACTGGTGAAACGTGGGAGTGATCTGCATTCCTCTGCCTACCTCTTCGGGGATTACAGGCGTGAAGTTACGAAGTTAAATTTTTACTTTAAATCAACAACTGCCACGTTGGTCCTGTTGCTTACAAGTGTGACTGCCGATTGAGAGGTTCTGGGTTTCAATCCCGAGTTAGGCACTAATTGATTTTTCTAAATTAAATTTTCTAGTAGTGACCTGGAGTCTAGATATGTGGAAGGTGTATGGCAATAGACTCACCTCCTATTCTATAGTGGGATGTAATCCTAACTAGCGTAACATGGTAGTGCACTAAACTTCTTTGCCTACCCCTTTGGGTATTTCAGGCATGATGTTTGTAGTGAGTGTAAGACATCGTACAGTATAAGTTAGCGTAAGTTATGTATTAAGCCGGATATAATAACCACGTCAAACTATCGACACGCCTTTTAATAATACAAGATCTACCACATCACAAATTTTTAAATGAATACTATTATATATTGACATAAATACTCCTATTCCAACTATACTGTGTGAGTTCGTTCTCAGATGTTCGTGAATAAATGCATCAACTAATGACTCTGAAACGCTCGTTTGCTAGCACTTTAACATAAAATTATTCAGTAAATATATAAAATTCAATTGATGTGAATGAGCCCTTAGAAAAATATTTTCATATATATTTGTACAGGTAATAATAATTAAATATATTGCAGGCACACATAATGAAAAGAAAATGTTACGAGTGGCGTTGATTATACTTTGCAAACGTCACGGGCCAAAATGGTGTCAAGCGAATATAATACAAAACATGTTGCTGCCCATGATAGAGAAAAGGGATGTGAGGGAGGAAGTCAAGCAGTTCTGTGTTTTGATGTTGGGACCGCTGCTCAAACCGTTCCCCGCGGACAGGAAGGCTCTATGTGAAATTATTATTAATCAATTGTTCCAGTTGTTGAAGCAAGATCGTGAGTTTATTTTGATTAATGAAAATTTAAGAATAATTTTTATAGAAGTTCAACACTTTTGATTCCATTGACAACAGTAATGTTTTTGTTTTGGTTATTATATATGAATTATGTCTCTATTAGTCAATGTAAAAATTATGGAAAATTTCATGGAAAACCATGCATTTTGGAGATTTCCTGGTGATCATCCAATGGTCGTGTGAGATTGTCTGATTTTAAAGGAGTCCCATGTGTAAAATTATGTTACTAATTGTATAATTATAATGATCATGTAAAGTTGGTCATCATTTTTAGAATCAACATTGTAACGAATTTTTTAGTGTCTTTTAAAATCAAGATAAATTGATTTTTAAACTATCAGTGTTTTCTTTTATTTGAAACATGAAAGTCATATTCTGATTTAATTTATTTCAGCTTCACATGATATGCAAGAGGCCGTTTACTCAAGTTTGATATTTATGAGCAAACACAATCAAGATCGAGTAGTGCAAGCGTTGCTAGCGTGGAATCCCGAGAAGGTTTCAAATGAATTTGAACAGATTTTGAATGACTATGTTATGGAAAAACCGCTGATGGCATGGAAGAAATTGATCACTAAAAAACCTATTGAGTGCACTTGATATAACCTGAGAAGCCATGGGTGCTTCAAAAAACAAAAATGTTGTAGCTTCTGCTCTACGGCTTCGTAGATTTATAATAATCTACAAATTAAACAGTTTAGTGCATTTAGTGTTAAATGATGATACTGAAGTGAATTTAAGTTGTGTAGTGCATTTTAAATAGTTTGCAGCGTCACTGTGATGTGTATATTATATATTGTTTAGTATAAGTGACATTATTCATGAAAGACTTTGTGGAAAATTTAATGGGACTCACACACTCTTCCTGTATAGTGTTAATCAGTGTTGATTTAAGTTAGTTTTAAACTCTGTAAAATTTAAAACTTCTAGTCATTAGGGATATATTTGTATAAAGATACCCAGTGCCTGAGTAATGGCTAATTTCATTGTAAGATAGTTATTTTGGTGATAATATTAAGATACAAATAAAAAAAACTAGATGTTTAAGCTGTTTTATTTATTTAGTTGTGATTTCCAAAGAGATATTCATTGATATAATGGTACCATTAGATGAGTTGATGTGAATATTGTATATATACGTATGTTCACGTCTGTAATCCCGGAGGGGTAGGCAGAGGAATGCAGAACATCCCACAATTCACCAGTTACTTGAAAGTGATAAATATACAGATTGCTAATGATAAAGATTAAGATCATTTTTTATAAAAGTAGTATGTTAGTAGTTTGAATACAAGCTGTTCAAATTAACTACTTCACTCAGCTTCTAATATTTATAATAAACGTGTTTTATCCAGTGAACTCATAATATTACATTATAGGTTTACAATATAAAGGATTCAACTTAATTTGCAGGTTGTTAGTATTTTTTTTTCATTTAGTGGGCAAAACGTCCATTTTACGGAATATTGTAATCTCAGATTTAAATGATGGTTTCGTATTACTCATAACTAGTTAGTATAATATACATTGTTGTCAATTAGAACACTTCCCTATGTTTACACAAATATATTACACTATTAATATTTTTGTTTAACAGAACCGAAACTTAACTTTATTAGTTTTTAAATATTTGAAATAATATATTTTTTAAATGTATCACTAGGAATATTGTTCAATTTTTTTTGGAACTTTTTAGTTAGAGTACTAATTCTATATTTAAACTTATCCACATTGTTTCAGCAATTTGGCTATTTAAATGTAACAGATATCCATTGTCGTGTTTAGAACATGCAATATGATTATTTCTTTCTCACTGACAATTATATGGTTATTGTGGTTTGAATTATGGTGTTAATTTGTTTTGTTATTGTAAATTCAGTTTGCTTATTTGACAGTTACAGCATAGTTCCGTTTCAATTATATTTGTTACTGGCAGAATATTGCAACTTATATTGAATGAGTATATTGCTATGTGGAAAAATGTTTAATTACATTATACATATACTTACCATTGTGATTTATTAAGAAAAATGCGAATATTTTAAAATGATTTTTATTTTATTATAAATAAAATCTTATAAATATTATTTAGCAATACATGATTAATAATTGGTTTTATATTTTTTTATTTCCACCATTATAACATGAATATTGACAAGCTGTGTCCTAGCATTCGGGGTCAATAGTTTAACAAATTTATGATAATATTGTACAAAATTGGTCAGCGCCATTTGTAATAAACCAGATCCTGTCACGAGATTTGGGAAAGACACGAGGACCTCCCTGTGTATTTCTTCTAGACTTTGCTTCCAGCCAGCCGTGAATGAGGCTACTAATGTCAGTGATTTCCTTTCTAAATTGACTAGATCACTTTTTCTATCACTCTCTATCAAGTGCTCGCCTTCCTTTACAAATTGCATCAGACCTCCAAAATGTGGGCTAAGTATTTCTTCAACATATTCTGAGCTTCTCGCATGCAACTGTTCACGGAAACTCTCAGCTTCCTTTGTGTTATCTCTAGTTCTTTCCATGAGTATGTTCAATACCATGTCATAATTGTTAATTAAGAATATCAGTTGCTGTATTCTCTGTGGGAATTCCGCTGCCATTTTCAATAAAAAGCAATGCACTTCGTCTTGTAAGATCAACAGTAGGTTGCTGAGCTCTTCAGATGGAAATTGTTCACTTAAACTGAGGATGGCAGCTGAAAATTCCGCATAACGTCGAGTTATCTGGAAGTTACAAGAAAGTCATCGTTTAATATTTTTCTGTTGTACAACTAATTCTATTTACATAACGTATTTAATACATACATAGTGAGGTCCCAATTCTTTATTAGACAGTTTCGCTGGATCACATTCTCTCACACTTTGTATATTTAATTTCAATACATATTCCAAACGAGGCCATAGTGCACTGAGTAGCGAATCCCAATAGCTGGAAATAGAAGTGTTTCAGTGTACAAAAAGTTAGGTATAGTATAACTGATGTATCTTATCTTTAACATTTTCGATTTGATTAAAGCTATTTAGCGACTGACACAGAATGTATACTATGTTTAATCTTGTATTGTTAATGACAGTTTTATGTTAGCTTTTCAGTTCTGAACGAAATGACCAAAAAAATTAATGTACACGACATAACATTAGACTAGTAATCTGCTAAGAGGTAGACATAAGATTATAGTACACTCCCATAATACATCAGTTATGTTTATGTCTCACTATGGAATAGGTTAGCCTAATACCATACATTGGGCACAAATGGATACTTTGGGTTACTATCAAAAAATTTAAGAAATCCGAATATTACTCAAACTTGTGATTGAACCCAGGACCTGGTTATCAGCAGGTGATCTTGAAACCACTCTATCAAGATAAATCTCGAAAATTTGGAGACTAAATGAACTGACTTCCGTTCTGTACATACCTGTCTAATGCCGCAACGGCTCTTTTATGACACATCCATCTGTATCTGTTAATTAGTTGAATACATAAGAACAGGGCCAGACAATCATAACACTCCAAGACATAACTTTCAACATTTTTCTGTGAATAGAAATTTTTATATTTTCTGTCAATGTTTTAAAATAAAAGATATAATGGAAATAGATAATATAAACATATTTAACTAACCACGAGCAGTGACAATGTTTTTCCAAGTATCCTGTTAAACAATTCCTGTGCATGTCCTGCTTTAACGTGAAAGAACTCTGTTGTGAACAAATATTCTTTGCAACTGTTGTCCACCAAGGCGTATTGAAGACTTCTGAATAGGGCTTCATATGGATACTAAAAAATAAAATATGGCAGTAAGACTTTTGAATATTTTTAATATTTTTAAATTAAAGAATATTTTTAAATGTATTTGCAGCACTGATTTAAAGTAGTTTTGACATCTGTCCATCGTTATAGTAACTGGTTATTACATACTTAATATTGATGTAAAAAATACATATTTACAATAGTATATAACGTCAAATAATTTAGTACCTTGGTTTTTTGTTGCACATGGGGCACTATAATCGGTGCTTCCAATTGCTGAGCCAAAACATCACCTCGGCTTCCAATTGTAAATATTGTACTTTTATTTTTTAAATTCGTCTTTTGAAAGAATCCACCTTTGGAACCATCCTCTATACCCATTAGATCATCTTTAGTTGGGACTTCTTCATACCTCAATTTGTCTAATCTCGAGGCATATGATTTAAAGTAAGAATAATAGACTTTACTAAGAGTATCAATGTACTCGTTGCAAATTTCTTGTGAGACATTTCTCTCATTGGCCAGAACAAACTCAAAGAAAAATTTATATTTTAACATAGCATTTTGTGGTATTTGATAATTAGCCATTGGTTTGCGAAATTTGTAGATTTGTTCTAAGATGTATGTTCTTATTTTAGATATGGCCTTTATTTTTAACCGTTCCAATACATCTTTGACATCATGACAAGCTTTTGTTTCTTTAAAATCCTGTTCCTTAACAAAATTTAACTTTTGATTCAATATCGCCAATTGAATCATAAACTCTTTATCAGTAACAGGAACATTGTTAATTCCGCTGAAAACAGGAGTTTTTAGGAGATCATGTAAGATACCAATTTATGTTGAAATTATCCACAACTCAATCACATTCAACACCTGAGTTTAGGCTAACTGCAAGCTATAAGTAAATGTAAACGTAACTTCACACCTGTAATCCCCGAAGGGGTAGGCAGAGGAATGCAGAACATTCCCACAATTCACCAGTTACGTTTCACTATGCAATAGGTGGTAAGCCTATTCCCATGCATCGGGCACATATCCAGGCTCTAAACCACTACTAGAAAATCAAAATTAGAAAAGTTTTGTAGTGTTTGACCTGGGAACTTCCAGTTCCAGGAGGCAGTTGTTCACATTTAATTTACTATAAGTAATAGTAAATTAAATGTGAGAATGTCATTCAGGACTAACAAAGTGTCTATATCTGACTTCCAATTAGACAGAGAATGCCTGATACTAACTGCTTACACTCTCAACATCAACTTTATAAGCATTAGTCCACTGCTGGACATAGCCCTTTTCTGAAGGTTTTTATCTCATAATTCCTACACTTGGTTTGAAGTTGTTTAAATATGTCTATCGATGGCAATGGCTCCATGAGATCTTTGCTTACCTAAATAATTGCTTCATTAAAAAAATATTGAGTGTTAATATAGCAAAAAATAATAATTTTAAGATGATAATATAAAAGAACTCATCACAATTTATTACTAAAGAATTTGGTATGCCCAGTATTGTGTCATTTTGAAATTTGGGTTACAATATTATTACTAGGTATTGCAACTCGACGTTGGACGTCGACGTCGACGAGGTTAGTGTGGCTCTCAGGCAACTTAAAAACGGTAGAGCCCCTGGTGATGATGGCATTACTACGGAGCTTCTCA